>OLKM01003921.1:0-27788 GCA_900291075.1 Melanogrammus aeglefinus | reverse complement strand
TCACGTCATCAGATATTGATATTAGACACGGACACAGGTGCAAGGGACAGGGAGACGAGGTGGACGAGACAGGTGCAAGGGACAGGAGAAGAGAACAGAGGACGACGGACGGCTGTTGAAGGGGACAGGGGCAGCGGGACGGGCTTGCGGACTGCAACTGGGACAGTGTGCAAGACAGGGCTGCAGAGGACAGGTGGACAGGGTGCAAGGAGACAGGGTGCACCGGTGAGACGGAGGACGGTGTCTGCAAAGAGACAGGGGACACGGGTGCAAGGGACAGGAGGGACAGGGTCCAGAGGGAACAGGTCTGCAGGGGACGGTGCAGGGCAGGCGTGCAAGGGGACAGGTTGCAAGAGGACAGGGTGCAAGAGGACAGGGGGACAGGGTGGAAGGGGACAGGTGCCTTGTTATGTAAAGGTATCTTTGTAAATAATATTGTTTCAAAATATTTTGGTGTTCATGTTTAAAGTTTGAAATACTTTCATTGCATCACATATGCCAGATGGGATACAAAAGCAATCCTAAAGGAATCCCATTTTGCTGCAGTTCAATGTCTTGCGCTGTATACAGCATTATGTAAAAAGTCAAGACATTCTCAACCCGCTAAGATCTGTATTGCGGGACGGGGGGGGCGATATTGGGTAGAGTGGTGGAGGGGTGACGTATATTGTCCAAACCGGAAGTGGCGTCTGCCCGGGAACCGGAAGTGCGTCGCCCTGGTTCCCCATTGACAACAGCAACGAGGTTCTTTCCATTGATTTTGATTATTGCAGAAATAAGCTTTGTGGCAAACACAAGTTTATGATACTCACGGATGGGGACGTGGGGAGCGTGGCGCGTTGGGGGGGGCCCAGGCGAGGGCGCCCGATGGTGGCAGCCAGTTTGGCGACCACGGGTTGTGGACGCCCTTGTTCGGAAAGCGCGGGGGATCTGGGGAATTGGGGTTTTTGTTGTTAGGTTTAAGTGGTTGTCAATGGGTTCGGGACTAGTTATGCTGTTGCCACATGTGTGTTCTATTACATGTTCATTGTCAGTGTTCAGTTGTTTGTCGACACAGTACGACGTGACTGACCATGTTTACGGAAGCTGTTACGTGTTGAAGTCTCGTTCAATAAAAACCAACTCTCGTTGTCGAGCGTTCAATAAAACAACTCAGTTGCGGTTCCCCGCCGGCCTCAAGACCCAACGTCCCCCCCCCCTCAAGAAACCTTCCCCCCCCCCCCCCCCCCCCACTCTCAACACGTGCCCCACCCCTCAACTAAACCGTGTCCCCCCCCCCCCCTACAAACGTGTCCACCCCACAGACCCCACTCAACAAGACGTGTTCTCCCCCCCCCCCCCCCCCCTCGCTGCGGCACAAATCTACCTCCCCCCCCTCAACAATCGCTAGTTCCACAAATACTGCCGCGCGAACCCGATGAAAACCCAACCCCGACCCGCCTACCCACAGCGGCCACGCGTGCGATACTGTAGGACTATAACAGCCTATTTTACGTTGAAATGCGACGTATCCAGTGTGCATGGAACGTCACACTGTCAATGTTTTATCTTGGCACTGGTAGTTTGTGTGAAAGCTAGCTATTTCACTTTCTGTATTCTGAAGCCATTCTACTATTACAGCGCCACAAAGCATCTGTCGAAAGACGATGTCATGTGTCCAAAGGCATGAAAATGACAATTGATATGCTCGAGGTCCTTAGAATGTTCGGTTGTTAGTGAAGTCAAAACAACTTGATTACATTTTCAATAGTTAGTTGCTCTCCAGCACCGTGAGGCCTGCTTCTCTCGACCTCTCACGATGTCTACAAGAGGTACGTTACACCAAGAGCAGACAAATCATGTTGGGCAGTGGACGCCAGATAGGAGAGAGTTCACAGAAGACCAGTCAATGGAATCAATCAACACTAACTCCGATCAACACAGTGCAGTCTTTCAGAGCTCATCAAACTACTTAAGCATACTCAGAAATAAACACAAAATGTGTGTTTAGTGCAAACAGTCAAAAGCATACAGAACACAATTGAGGACTTGCTGAACGAAAGTCACGAATTGTTCACGTTGACTTGTTCAGAATCCTGGATGCAAGGTCATCGATCTAGTAAAGGCCTGCCATTTTGGAGCAAACTTTGCCAGATAACGCTACATACCGGAATGTCAATTACATGTAAGGGTGGAAAGGCAGGGCTTTTGCACACTTTCAGAGTAAAACGAGACGGTGCTGCCAGCAATCTCGGACCACACATGGTCCCGCGAGTCCTTAAACAAGATATCACGCTGATATCCGCAGGTTCCACCGTGCAGTTTTGTCTAATGGTCCAGTAACCAGTATAAGACCAAGAAGAATTTTTTCCCTTCTGTTTTTCCCCTACACTGGGGTGAAAGAGCAAAGCCTGGACTTCTTTCCCACTTACCCTGGTGAAAAGGGCGCCCAGACGGCGATTGGCGGCAACAGTAGAAAAACAAGCTTGACAACTGGTCCTGAGAGGAAATTATTGTGGACAGTGGGGACACACATTCTTTGAAAGGTCTCAAACTGTCTGAAGCGCATTCAGCTGTTAACACGTTTGCAGAAGAAGAAATGCCAAGAATTTGATACACTTCGCATTGCATCCGTCTCGAAACAGGTTCCCTAAACAAGACAAATACATCAGTATCAAGTAACAGGAGTCCCACAGACAACTATTACCTGCTTTTGCCAGCGAAACGTGGTTTGCCTCAGTGTTCTGCCCAGCTACCTTCTATTTTCCATGGCTACCCCAGAGAAACAGGGCACATGATACAAGGAGGGCAGCGAGAAATACCTTAGCCATGTTGTGGAGGACATGGAAAAGAAGATGAAGGGAGATGGAAGAAGGATCTGGAAATGGAAGATGTGATGGGGTTGGATCGGGAGCTTCTTGAAAGAGTCCCGAGTCTGTGACAGATTTAGCTGGTTAGCAGCCTTCATAATTGGAGACTGGCTAGCAGATAGTATATGATGCCATAGTGCTAGCCAAGTCATTGTTGTGGATACTGAGCATCCACGACTGTGAAAGTTGAGTTTCTGCATTCACCCAATGATCCACAGCAAAGTATCAGCCTAAAGTTACTCACAAGGTGCTGTTTCTGCCCCATTGAAGACCATCATAGTGCAACTAATGGAAATGCACATACGCAGTTCCATTAAAACACGAGAGATCTACAGCATAGCCCTGATGTGATGCGACTTCATAGAGCGTGAGCATGTCCGACGCCATTGCTCAAGCACAAGTGCAGGTTAGACAAAATGAAACCTCTTAACGTAAGCTAATTTGACCTGATTCCTAAGCTACAGTTTTTGTGTTGCAGTGATTGTAGTTAAGGAATGTCAACTTTAGGAATACACAAAACCCCCCAGTATGAGTAGCAGTGCAGTGTAATAACACATCCAACACCAGCACACGCACACCAGCAACACACACACACACACACACACCACCACACACACACACACACACAACACACACCACACACACACCACCGTGCACCACACATAACATACAGACCCACACATTCCGACACGCCCCTTTTAAAAAAGAAATTTCTTGATGAAGACCAAGTAATGACTACTGACAAAGGAGGAAAAGGAAGAGGAGGAGGTGGGGAGAAAGAGGGGAGCAGGGAAGTGGTAGGGGAGGTAAGATAATACGAGGGGAGGAGGACCTGTTCCTCGATTGTTTTTTTGATAGTGGGAAACGGTGTATGTGCGAATGATGTTAATTATAATTTTGCTTTAGCAGTAGTTCAATACTCTATTACAAGAGTATTTAGTAGTACTGTTTTAAAAAGCACATTTGTTAATAATCAGCCAATGCACACACATTTTTTGTCAACACTCAGTTTTTGTCAACCGTCAGATCTTCGTCAACAGTGTCAGATGTATGTTTTTGTTAATCTTTTGGTGAAAAAAAATTCTTCCTTCAGTTTATGTTGTTTTTGTAATAAAGGGCCATCTGATCTACATCCTCTTGTGTCTTATTTATTTAAGGAATTAGTTTTTACAATATTGAAATTAAAAAATTGGAAAATGCAAATATTTAGAAATGCTGGGTTTTCAGAATAGTGGAAAATCACAACTTAAGTTTTTATATTGTATTTTATTACATATCAGAGTTACTAAACACTATTACAACATGCTTCAAAACTTTAGAGTCTTGTTGGATTGAAAGAATTAACATTTTATACTTTTTAGTGTGTCTGATGGAGTTGACACAAATCTAGTTCTGAAGGGAAACATGTTTATTTGTTAAAAGTGTGTTTTTATTCAGCACCTGTTCCTCTGCATGGTTAAATAGCTAATACCTTTATCTGCAGAAATATATAACTCTAATAGATATAGTGTGCATTTTAAAAAAAATGTTTAAAACGTGTTTTGTCCCGACTCAAGAATCAGAAAGCTGTATTGCTTCATCTGTCTCTGTGTCGTTTTCAATCTCGTCCAGCTCATTTCCGCCATTCTTGATAATTGCGCGCCTACTCTTATCAGCGAGAGTTTCATCATCTCCTTCAATGCATTCCAAATGTTTGCAGACATTCACCACTTGGTCCCGATTTAGCTGACTTAGCCTGGTGGTGCGGTGGCTCTGTCTAAGAGTAGCTCCAAATCCATCTTGTATTTCTTAATAATTCTTTTCTTTTTGTGGCGAGCAGGAGCTTGGGAATGATACTTGCAGGGGGGTTATAAGAACCTCTGAAATAAGATTACCTTATATTTAAATGAAGGTGTTGCCAACAACGCCACCTGGGGAG
Organism: Melanogrammus aeglefinus; assembly: GCA_900291075.1. NCBI lineage: Eukaryota > Metazoa > Chordata > Actinopteri > Gadiformes > Gadidae > Melanogrammus > Melanogrammus aeglefinus. The sequence goes on along the minus strand of OLKM01003921.1, from coordinate 23,021 downwards.
GTTTCGCCCCAGGAGTAGTTTAATTACAAAGCACTCTAAGACACAGGTTCGTTCACTCAAGAGGCCAGAGACACGATGTCTCTTGTTATGAAACAGTGTATTAGATTTATTCAGAGGATATTAAATTGACACGTATAAAAACAGGCACTCGGGGCAAAAATTAAAGGGAACAAAAGTAAAATGATCAGGAGCTGAGGTTCACGGTTGTGTAGGAGTAGGGGGGCGGTTGCGGAGACACCAACCAAAATAAACTAAGCACCACACCACACACCGTGAGGAGACCAAAACCCAGGGGACCACAAGCACACAAAACAAGGGAGGGGAATCCCACCACCCAGGCCACCAGCCACCACCAGCCGGACCTCAGAACTAAAAGGAACAGAAGAATCGGGAGATTAATGGGGAAATGAAACACACAAAATCTAAAAATAAACAATATATTCGATTGGTCAAAACACACAAACCAAATTACACGTGGCTAATTTGCCAATTATTAGAAATGAATGATAATAAGAAAAATGAAGAAATCCTCTGCCTAATAAAACACAACTAAATGAACCAATGAAACATTAGGGCAGAGCAAACCAAGTAAACGCAAAATCAAAATTAAACAAACAAAATAAATTCAAAGTTAAAGGGATTTACCCCGCTAGCCGAGCAATCTCTTAAAGGCCGGCTTGGCTGCTGCCGTTTACTGCGGCGGTCAACCGTTTGCCGCGGCGTTGATAAAAACCGTACGACACACAGCAGCACAAAACATCAGCGAAAGAAAGCAGTAGGCAAAGCAGCGCAAACAAAGCAAAACAAACCAAAGCCAAAGCGAAGCAAACCGAAGCAAAAGCAAAAGCAGCAGCGCGAAGCAAAAGCAAAAGCAGCAGCGCGAAGCAAACCGAAGCAAAACCAAAAGCAGCAGCGGTCCCCCCAGCTGGTAGCGATGTATTGCGGGGCTATCCCGCGCCGTAGCAATCTGAGGACCCGACACATCAATTAGTGCAAAAATCGGTCTGCATAAACTAAAATAAGATATATTAAAACGACATGCCCGAGGGAGGGCATACATTTTGTCTTTCAAGAAGGTTGCTTCATATCTGGCTGTAGGTGAGTTTGGTTACTAAGATTCCTAGTGTTTAGAATTACTATTGCTTGTTCTAACTTTCCATCTGTTACTCCAGTGTGATTTAGGACTGTGCTGTTGTGATCAGTTAAGCGGTCGTTCTTGCTAGTTTCTGCCACTTAGGGTGGGAACAAAAGCCTTGATAGCTGGGCGGAGCTAAGTCTGCCTGAGCTACCTTGCCCACTTATTATTAGCGTCAGCTGTAGCGTCAGGACCCAGGAAACGAAGACCCGGGAATGAAAGACCCGGGAATCAAAGACCCGGGAATCAAAGACCCGGGAAACAAAGACCCGGGAAACAAAGACCCGGGAAACAAAGACCAAGGGAGTCTCTCTGTGGGAGTCCCTCGAGGAAGCCCGGGGAGTTCATCTGCCCTATTGTAGCTATGTGTCGTAAGTCCCTCATTGTCAGGATTTCCACCCGCAGATGGCGTTACCGTAGCTCCTCTGCTCAGGGCAGTAACCCGTCTAACCTGTGCCATCCACCTACCCTTGCTAACACTGACTTTGAGGTAATGGGAGGACTCTGGAACTGCCAAATCGGCGGTCAAGAAGGCAGACTCGATTTCAGCCTACGCGTCCCTCATGAACCCTACACTTCCTGGCCCTGACAGAGACTTGGATCACTCCAGAGAACTCTGCTACTCCTGCTGCCCTCTCCACCGTCTACTCATTCTCGCACACCCCTAGACCATCCGGGCGAGGAGGAGGGACCAGACTCCTCATGTCGCCCATGTGGTCCTACCAGGTCCTTCCGCTAGAACACTTGGGCAGATCGTCGTTTGAACTCAACGCTGTCACTGTCACCATCCCTATCAAGCTCTCCATTGTGGTGATCTACCGTCCGCCAGGTCCCTTCCGTGACTTCTATGATGAGATGGACGCCCTCCTCAGCTGCTTTCCTGACGATGGCACACCACTCGTTATCCTCGGCGACTTCAACATCCTGCCAGAGAAGTTGCACTCACCTGAACTTTTTCGTCACCTTCGACTTAACACTAACCCCTTCTCCTCCCACACACAGGGCCGGGAACCAGCTTGACCTAATATTCACTAGGTCCTGCGGCACCTCTGCTCTCTCCGTGACCCCGCTCCCCGTGTCTGACCATCACTTTGTTGATTTTTCTCTCCCCTTAAAATCCTCTCCCCCCAGCCTCTCTAGTCCCCGCATTGTCACCACTCGCCGTAACCTTAAATCCCTAACTCCCTCTACCTTCGCCTCTACTGTTCTGCCTTCACTACCTTCTCTCAACGATTCTCTCAACTATCTACAGATGAATCTTCAGACACTCTGCTATCCTCCCTCTCCTCCTCCTTGGATTCCCTCTGTCCCTTCCACTCCAGACTAGCGCGATCCTCACCCTCCCCTCCTTGGCTGTCCGATCCTCTGCGGACTTGTAGAACAAAGTTGCGGGCTGCTGAGAGGAAATGGAAGAGATCCGACTGTCCTAATGATCTATCCCACTATCTTTTCCTTCTTTCTGATTTTACCTCTAGTGTGTCAACAGCCAAATCTGCCTTCTACCGGACCAAAATCAACTCCTCCGCCTCAAACCCCAGGAAACTGTTTGCCCTGTTTTCGACCCTCCTCAACCCTCCCTCACCCCCACCTCCTTCCAGCCTCACTCTTGATGACTTTGTTACCTACTTTACCCAGAAAGTGAAGGACATCAGCTCCTCTTTCATCCCTGCATCCATCCTTCCTCTCCACCAATCCCCTCCTCCTCCGTCTTTAACCCAATTTAGCCCTCTCACCTCTGACGAGGTCAACGGAATAATAATATCTAACCATGCCACCACCTGCCCCCTTGATGCTGTCCCCTCCTCTCTCCTCCAGAATGTCTCAATCGACAATCTGCCATTTCTCACCTCACTTATCAACTCCTCCCTCACTTCAGGCATTGTTCCAGCATCCTTCAAGGACTGCTAGAATAAAGGCCTCTCTCTCAAAAAAACCAACTCTTAATACTGCCGACATCCAGAACTACAGACCGGTATCTCTTCTTTCCTTCCTCTCTAAAACACTGGAACGAGCCATTGCTAACAAACTGTCCTATCTCTCATCTAACAACCTGCTCGACCCTCACCAGTCAGGCTTCAAGAAGGCACACTCTACTGAGACGGCTCTCCTCGCGGTGACTGAGTCCCTCCGTGCTGCAGAGCCTCTACCCTCTCATCGGTTCTCATTCTCCTCAACCTGACCGCAGCATTTTGACACGGTGAACCACCAGATCCTCCTTTGCCACTCTTGCTGAACTTGGCATCGCTGAATCTGCTCTTTCCTGGTTCACATCCTACCTGATGAACCGCACCTATCAAGTGAAATGGAATGGCTCTTTGTCCAAACCTTGCACGCTTGAAACTGGGGTCCCCCAAGGCTCTGTATTGGGGCCTCTTCTGTTCTCCCTCTATACCAGATCTCTGGGCTCTGTTATTGCGTCACATGGCTTTTCTTATCACTGCTATGCTGACGACACTCAGCTATTCCTCTTTCCCCTTATCGGATAAAGCCCTGATTGCAACACGCATATTGGAATGTCTGGCGGACGTCAGCACCTGGACAACTGCCCATCACCTGAGGCTTAACCTCAACAAAACCGAGCTCCTCCTAATCCCAGGGAAAGATTGCCCACACATGGACTTACTGGTCACCGTTGATAACATCTCCTTCTCCAACTGCCAGAAACCACGGTGTGGTATTGGAAAATCAGTTATGCTGCACCGCAAACATCACTGCCGTGGCCCGATCCTGCAGATTTGCACTTTACAACATCCGCAGAATCCGGCCCTTCCTCACAAGGGAAGCAGCTCAGCTTCTCGTCCAATCACTGGTCATCTCCCGCCTCGACTACTGCAACTCACTCCTGGCTGGACTTCCTGCCTCTGCGATTAAACCTTTGCAGCGCATCCAGAATGCGGCAGCGCGCCTCGTGTTCAACCTACCGAAGTTCTCCCATGTGACCCCCCTCTTCCGGGACCTCCACTGGCTCCCTGTTAGTAGCTTGCATCAAATTTAAGACGATGGTACTGGCATACAAGGCAGTCGATGGAACTGCCCCTGCCTACCTCCAAGCATTGCTAAAGCCACACACCCCAGCTCGATCACTCCGCTCAACCACCTCAGCTGGACGTCTGGTACCGCCATCGCTAAGAGCTAGCAAAGGTCGTTCAGCAAAGTCCCAACTCTTCTCGGTCTTGGGACCTCAGTGGTGGAACGAGCTCCCTGCCGTTCTCAGGACCGCAGAGTCGCTCACTATCTTCCGAAAAAGACTTAAGACTCACCTGTTCAGAATCCACCTCGACTCTGCATAGCCACCCTCCCCCCTCTGGCCACCATTGTACACTGTATTGTATTGTGTTGTATTGGTTTATAGTACTTAACTGTGTAGCAACTGCAGTAGCTGCTATCATTGCTGCAACACAGGGAATTGGTTAGCCTAGTGATTGTTGTACTTGCACTTGGTTCTATGAACATCCTTACTGTACCGATAGCGATATATTGTTGCACTTCTTATGACAAATGTACTTATTGTAAGTCGCTTTGGATAAAAGCGTCTGTTAAATGCCCTAAATGTTAATGGGAGCAAAGGAGGGCTGTACAGCTAGCGATGAGCATCTAAAATTGCACTATCAATTAGCAATTAATAGTGGCGATCAACAATGTAAAAAGGGAGACACTCACCACAGCAGACCACTTAGATCACACAGGAGTCTGGGCACCAAATCAGCCACTCTGCATTAGATATAAAATCATTAGCCCCCCGATGCGAGTGTCAAAGCAGCAGGTGCACAGCCGCGCTGTTTTACCTGTCTGACGCAGAGGCTCCGGCCCGGAAGTGACGTCACCGGTCATAGAGCAGAGAGAGAACTGGCGGCCGGGGATCATCCCCTTTATAATTCTGGGTGCCCCCCAGTGATTGGCTGAGGTATTAGTGAGAGCCCACAGATCTCTAGACTGCCACATTCTACCCCTCCTCTTTGCATCGTCGCCCCGACGATGGACAAAGCAATGCAAACACCAGTTGTTAACACCAAGGCCTGAACCATGCAGAAACTGCATTGGACACAGACGCAGGAGGAGCAGCCTCCTGTCTACTGGGCTGTGGAAGATGATGACGATTAGGGTGTGATGGCCACAGCAGTTTGACCTTGCAGTCCTGCGCAGGACAACATTACTGGACCCAGTGCATCTGACTGGAGGGACAGCTGGAGATGGTGAGGCCTCCGTTCATGGCGCGGTCGAAGGACCATACTCACCAGTGTCCCGACCCAATGGTGACAGCAGTACGCGGGGTGTAGTTGGGGTCACTACAACTACACCCCCACTACAACTGGGGGTGGTGCTACTGGCACAACAAAGTGAGGCTCAGGGGTTTCTTGCCTCAGGACCAGCAAGTCATAGTCCAGACACCCATCTTCGGAGGGTGATTGTTCTGCTGGTGGTGAATTTGGGCCAGCAGCTAAAATGGGTGGGTCTAGGCTGAGTACAGCCTTTAGCATCGACCGGTGGACTTGCCTGACCTTAGTCAGGTCATCTACCGGTGGTATAAACTATGGTATAAACAGAACCACCTTCCTTAGGAGCCCTCAGCACTTGGTACCTGGCAGAGTGCCAAGGGTCCCGCGTCTTATGGGGACCTCTCGCACTAAAATCGCGTAAAAATACAAGTTGACCCTCGCCTAAGGGCAACTCTTTCACATGCTGGTCGTGATTTCGCTTTCGATGGTCAGCTGTCTGTTGCAAGCGATCTCAGGCACCGTCGAAGGCCACCTGCAAACGAGCCTGGTGTTCCTGAACCCACTCGTGAACAGTGCCACTCACAGGGCTCTCAACTCGACCCAAAAGAAAATCCACTGGGAGCCTCGGTTCCTGGCCGAACATCAGGAAAAAGGGCGACTCTCCAGTGGCCTGATGGGGAGTGGTATTATAACAGTACAATACCTGGGGCAAACACAAGTTCCAGTCTCTTTTTCGAGACACGGGCAAAGTGCGCAGCAAGTTGTGGAGGGTGCGATTAAATCGCTCACACTGACCATTGCCAGCTGGGTGGTATGGAGTAGTGCGCGATTTAGCAATTCCATACAAGCTGCAAAGCTGTTGGATCAAGGAGCTCTCAAAATTACGACCCTGGTCAGAGTGTAACCGGGATGGGACACCAAATTTATAAAACCATTCTGCCACCAGAACCTTGGCTACGGTGGAGGCACGCTGATCCCTGGTAGGGATAGCCACTGTGTACTTGCTAAAAACGTCTGTCATTACTAAAACATTCTCCATACCATTCTGGGCAGGTTCTAGACAGGTGTAGTCAATGGCCAGGATCTCATTGGGGCGTAAGGCCAACAAATGCCCCAAGAAGCTGCGAGCTATTGGATGGACAGCTTTTGCGACCTGACACCGCTCACAGGATTTGACACCACTGGGGCAACCGGTGGAAGACATGCCAGGCCAATAACAGCGAGCTCGCAGGAGTGCCAGCATTCTCTCCACTCCCTGATGGCCATGCTCCTGGTGAAGTTGGGTCAGGACCTCCTCTATCAGTGCTGCTGGTAGCAACAACTGCAGCACCGCCTCACCACCATCCGAGCGGAACACTTGCCGATACAACACTCCATCTCTTTCCACAAGGCGGTCCCACTGCCGGAGCAAGAGCAGAGGGCAGATGGTGACAATTGTTGCCGCTTCCTCAGGATTGGGACGTTGCCTCCTCACCCAATGCCAATGCCAGCAAGCTCTGAATTACAGGGTCTGCCTGTTGAAGTGCCACAATCTCAGACGGGCTGTGCTGTGGCAAGGCAGAGATTGCGGTTTGAGTTACCTCTACCTTGTTTGATGCCAATGCTTGCTGCAACGCCATTGGCATAACAGTCCCTGGAAGCATAGCTTCCACCTCCTGTGGACCAGGCGGGTGTTGACGTGAAAGGGCATCGGCATTTCTGTTACTCCTCCCTGTTCGGTACTTTAGTTCAAAATCAAAGGCTGCAAGTTGTAACACCATTACCAGAGATCACATGGCCTAAATAGTGAACCTCCTTCTGGAAAAAGGAACACTTGCTGAGTTTAGCCTTAAGGCCTTCATGTTCAAGGCGGTTTAGGACAACCTTCAGCCTCTCCAAATGTTGCTCCACTGTTGATGAAAAGACAACAATATCATCCAGATACAACAACAACGACTGACACTGTTGGTCTCCAACGATGCGCTGCATCAGCCTTTGAAAGGTGCTGGGTGCATTACAAAGCCCAAAAGGCATCCTGTTCCATTCGAACAATCCAAATGGTGTACAGAATGCAGTCTTTGACCGGTCGGCCTCAGTGACTGGTACCTGTGCTGTGTCTCAAATCGCGCACTTCTCTAAGTGCACTGCTTTACAGTACACTGCAATTCAGTGAACTTAGTTGCACAGTGCGCAAATTTTGACAAGCAAGTACCGTCTCAAATCAAACACTGCCGCTGCGCACTTACCGGAAATGACTCGACAGCTTCTTCTTCTACGCCGATTGCAACCAACCAACCGCCGCCATTTGAAAAGTAGTGACGTATCTTCCGTTTAGCGACGTAGCTCTAGACGTAGCAGCATCTACGTCACCAAGATGGCGGCCGTTAAGTGTGGAAAGTATCCATCGATTCACACTCAATTTTCTGGCCGTTTGAGTGCGCCAATGTAGTGCGCATAGCGCACTACATTTTCGCACACTGCTCAGTGTGAACGCACTTGCGTACTCAAAATATTAAGTATAAGTGCAGAAGTGCGCGATTTGAGACACAGCAGTGGTTATAGCCGCTGGCCAGATCCAGGGTTGAGAACCAGCGGGCACCAGATAACGCATCTAGCGATGTGTGGCAGAGGAAAGGCGTCTTTTCTGGTCTTACCATTCAACTGTCGATAGTCAACACACATGCGGAGACTACCATCCTTTTTCCTAACCAGCACGATAGGAGAAGCATATGGGCTGCTACTCTCTCGAATGACCTGGGAAGACAATAGCTGGTTGATGTGCTCCTTCACTGCCTCATAATCAGAGGGTGGAATACGCCGATAGTGTTGTCGGACTGGGGCATCATCAACCAGAGGGATGTCATGAGAGACTAGGTTGGTACAGCCCAGGTCTCCATCATGGGCTGAAAAGACAGAGTTGTATTGCCTAAGCAAAGGTCTGACCTGACCCTGTTCATCAGGTGACAATGATGACAGGTCTATGTCATCCACCTGCTGCTGTACTGGGGGGGTAACCATGCAAGATGACACCGTGGCCACCACTGATGGCACCTCGTGGATGCCAGATGGAAGGCTAACAACATTTACTATGTCTAAAGTGCCGACAACAGTGCGGGGTACAGCAACACATCAGTGGAACCAACGTTAATGACTGGTAAGTATGCTGTTCCCTGATGTACTCGAACCAGAGCAGGGGACACAATTAGACCAGCAGGCAACCCAACGTCCAGTGGTTCAAACAGCACTGTGGACTCGGAAAATGCCTCAGAACATGTGGCTGCCACTATTTTCATGATACCACCAGGGATGCGCCAAGCTCTCTTTCCCCTGACCTTCACCTTCCCTGGACTGGGCTGTGGGGCCTTAGTGCTAGCACAATGGTACTGCTGCAGTGCCTGCACAGCAGGTTCTGGGGACCCAGAGACACAGGGCTGGGAAAACAAGGCCGGACCATGCTGTCCAAAAAGTTGTGTAGCATTTACGGATGATGTTCATACCCAACACACCAGGCACCTGCGAAGGCACACCACCAGGGATATCCCTCACAATCAACACTCCATAGCTTGACATCAACTTGCCACACAGGCGTACCTCTAACTCCAGATAGCCAATGTAGGGGATCTCCAGACCATTAGCAGCTCTAAGCTGCAACCAGTGGCACGATTGGAGGCGCTCCTGACCCCAAGGCTCAAAGTACTGGCGGAAAAGCTCTCAGAAATAGTGGACACCATGGAACCAGTATCCACTAAACAGGGCACTTTCACGCCACCCATGTCCACACCCAAATGGGGACAGGATGAAATCAGTTTAGAAGCTTCTAAACTATTTAAAACCACTTGTGAGCCAGTAGCGTCCCCATCCGAACTGTGACTCTGCAATTCGGCGGGCACTAGTTTTCCGACACAGAACGAGATTGTGTTGCTGAATTAAGTGCCGATTGCACATGTGGTGCTAAAAGGGGGATATGTCCTCTACACTCCCTTGCAAAATGGCCAGGCTGGTGACAGCGCCTGCATATTACTGGGCCATTACGGGGCAGACGACTGTGCTGGCTAGAGCTCTGGAGGAGAGCAATGCTTCGAGTGAGCTGACTAAGTTGCTCCTGCTGACACTTAAGCATCTCCCTCAGCTCAGCCATCTCAGACACTGGGGGTGAAGCAACCGTATCCTGTGGGCCAACACGAACACCATACTGTACACCAAACACAGAGGGGACGGATTGACTACGACCCCTCACGCCACCAGGCAAACCCTCACGCTCCCACCGGATAGCCTCTGCTCGGACATCATGCAAGGTGGAATCAGGCTGTCTGCGCACCAACTGCTTTAACTCACGACGCAGGGAGCCATCTAGCACATGCTCAGCGAATTGGTCTCTTAATAGAGCTGCTGAATTTAGCATGGGACTAGGCGCATTACGCTTTACCTTCTCCATGAGGCCCATCAAGGCTAGGGAGAACTCCTGAAGAGTTTCTCCTTCCTGCTGCCTCCTGGAGAAGAAAGCCTCCTGCAGAGCAACATATGACTCAGAGCAACCATATAGCTCCTGTAAAATGGCCAATACTCTGTCAGGGTCTCCTCTCTCTGCACTGGAACGGTACTTAATCTCCTCTCTAGCCTCTCCCTCTAGGTGATCAAAAATAAAAAATGCCTGATCAGGCCTGGATAAATGTCGGGCCCTCATACATGCCTGTATCTCCTCCACCCACTCAGCCAAACCTATACCCGCCCTCCCCCTAAAGATGGGACATTTCCGATCTCGAGGGACAAACACTAGCCTCTCTGCTGCAGGGGCATTAACAATGGAGGGGGCAGTAGGTGGCACAGATGAAGTAGAAGGTACCGCGCTCAGGTCAACCTGTTCACAACGCAAACGATCATTGTCAGCCTTTAATTGTGTGACCAACTCCTTGAGTTCCTGAAACTCAGTGTCCATGGCTACAACGATACGTACCAAGACGTCAATAAATAAGTGCCTAACTAGAGAACGGACAAGTGAGGGGTGTGAGGGCGGTCTCACCAAAACCTGTATGAGGGACGACTGGAAAGCGCTGCTGCTTTGCCTCTAAAAACTACTGCTCCAAGAGAAATGCCTACAAGAAAAACATCAAAACACACAAAGGGAACAAAACAACCACAAATGAGCACGTGTCTGCCGTTAAATGAGTGGTCCTGCCGACAACGCCAGATTGTGGCGAGCGGAGCTTGGGAATGATGCTTGCAGGGGGGTTATAAGAACTTCTGTAAATAAGATGACCTTATATTTAAATGAAGGTGTTGCCAACAACGCCACCTGGGGAGTTTCGCCCCAGGAAGTAGTTAAGTACAAAGCACTCTAACCGTGCGTTCACACCAAACGCGACGGGGCGACAAGATCCCATACAAAGTGAACGTAGAGACGCGTATCGGGCGAAATTTTCGCGAGAGAAAACTGGCGACAAATGTTGATTTGTTGCGCCACACTTTCGCCGTCTTCTGGCGAGCGCGTTCACGTGGATTTGTTGCGCGACAGATTCGCTCGAGTTCAAATTTTTCAACTTTGACGCGAATTTCGCGTGATGACGCGTGATTACAGCCAATCAGCGTTCACTTCATTGAGTGACGTAGCGTTCACTTCCCGCTCAAGCTAAAGACATGCAATGCTTGTCTTTAAGAACTTGTCTTTAAATGCTTTTGTCTTTAAATGCTTTTGTCTTTAAAAAGGTAAAGACATACAATGTCGGACATGGTTGTGAAATGGAGGACCTGGAGTCAAGTTGTGGCGCTCTCTCTCTCTCTATGTCTATGTCGTCCTCAGACAAGTCGTCCAACGTTGTCTCCAGCTGGTTTCTCCATTGTTAGACTTTATACAATGCTAATTAAGGACTGTGGGGCGCAACTCCTCACCATCCTACTCTGGCCGTTTCAGTCATTATAGCCTTATCCGCCCTTTGTTCGTTTCCCTTGTGAGGATCGGAAGAGACGCGAGCAACATCTTTGGTTTATTGTTTGAAGTAGCCTTCTCCTAGATGGGTTGCCTTTCAAGGCTGGGTCCCATCTACCCACTATTTACCCATAGCTGGGGACGGTATCTCGCAGACGCAGAGCACTCATAGCATACAGCACCTGGTTTTCCTAGGCGGTCTCCCATCCAAGTACTAACCAGGCCCGACCCTGCTTAGCTTCCGAGATCAAGACGAGATCGGGCGTGTACCGGTGGCGCGCGACAAAATTCGACAAAACTTGCACAGCGACAGATTATGATGTGTGGCGCGACAAAACTTTGGCGACAACGCGAACGGGCGACAAATTTCGCGTTTGGTGTGAACGCACGGTTAGGACACAGGTTCGTTCACTCAAGAGGCCAGAGACACGATGTCACTTGTATGAAACAGTGTATAGATTTTATTACAGCGATATTAAATTGACACAGTAAAAACAGGCACTCGGGGCAAAAATAAAGGGAACAAAAGTAAATTGATCAGGAGCTGAGGTTCACGGTGTGTAGGAGCTAGAGGGGCCGGTGCGGAGACACCCAACCAAAATAAACTAAGCACCACACACACACACACACCGTGAGGAGACCCAAAACCCAGGGGACCACAGCACACAAAACAAGGGGAGGGGAATCCCACCACCAGGCCACCAGCACCACCACCGGACCTCAGCAACTAAAAGGAACAGAAGAATCGGGAGATTAATGGGGAAATGAAACACACAAAATCTAAAATAAACAATATATCGATTGGTCAAAACAAACCAAAATACACGTGGCTAACCTGCCAATATTAGAAATGAATTAATAATAAAGAAAATGAAGAAATCCTCTGCCCTAATCAAAACAACAAAAGGAAACTAAATGAAACCAATGAACATTAGGGCAGAGCAAACCAAGTAAACGCAAAATCAAAATTAAACAAACAAAATAAATCAAAGTTAAAAGGGATTTACCCCGCTAGCCGAGCAACTCTTAAAAGGCCGGCTTGGCTGCTGCCGTTTACTGCGGCGGTCAACCGTTTGCCGCGGTGTTGATAAAAACCGTACGACACACAGCAGCACAAAACATCAGCGAAAGAAAGCAGTAGGCAAAGCAGCGCAAACAAAGCAAAATAAACCAAAGCCAAAGCAGTAGCGCGAAGCAAACCGAAGCAAAAGCAAAAGCAGCAGCGCGAAGCAAACCAAAGCAAAAGCAAAAGCAGCAGCGCAAAGCAAACCGAAGCAAAAGCAAAAGCAGCAGCGCGAAGCAAACCAAAGCAAAAGCAGCAGCACGAAGCAAACCGAAGCAAAAGCAGCAGCGGTCCCCCCAGCTGGTAGCGATGTATTGCGGGGCTTGTGTAGTCACCCGCGCCGTAGTAATCTGAGGACCCGACACATCAATTAGTGCAAAAATCGGTCTGCATAAACTAAAATAAGATATATTAAAACGACATACCGATCAGCAGGGTTGGCTACTCATGACATGCCCGAGGGAGGGAGCAAAGGAGGGCTGTACAGCTAGCGATGAGCATCTAAAATTGCACTATCAATTAGCAATTAATAGTGGCGATCAACAATGTAAATAGGGAGACACTCACCACAGCAGACCACTTAGATCACACAGGAGTCTGGGCACCAAATCAGCCACTCTGCATTAGATAAAAAATCATTAGCCCCCCGATGCGAGTGTCAAAGCAGCAGGTGCACAGCCGCGCTGTTTTACCTGTCCGACGCAGAGGCTCCGGCCCGGAAGTGACGTCACCGGTCATAGAGCAGAGAGAGAACTGGCGGCCGGGGATCATCCCCTTTATAATTCTGGGTGCCCCCCAGTGATTGGCTGAGGTATTAGTGAGAGCCCACGGATCTCTAGACTGCCACATTTTCTTACTTTTTCGTTCTAGGTTCGCCTCCGGGGAAAAGTCCACTTCTCTCGTCTGGTGCCCGTAATTGCGGCCCGCGTGTGATTTCAACTTGAAGTCTTCTCCTGGCTGGCTTGCCAAAATATTAGGGCTGTAACAATATGCGTATCGAAACCGAAATCGCGACACTCAAAGCCATGAACCTGTCTCGCGGTGTGAGAAGGCAGAAGCGCGATACGCTCTTACTAAAAGCCGTTTCACACCAAGTGCGAATTTCCGTGCGGATTATTCGCACGGAAATTTAAAAAAAATGATTTCATGGGTTATAATGTGAGCTTGCACACCAGGGTGGAACTTTTGTGCGGCAAAAAAAAATCCGTAACCACTTTGTCGTCTGCGGAATTCCGTCTGCGAAACTACACGCTTGACCAATGAAATCGTTTGCTTTGTATGACGTCACTTCCCGCCCAATCACAAAATGAGCGATCATTTTGGTGTCCCAGCACCCTATTTTATACGACAAAAGTGTGGATGACTATCTTAATTCGGAAGTGAAGTAGGCTACAATATATGGCCCTCGATTGCGCAGAAGCTTGCTGAAACATGAAGATCTACTTTATTGTCCTATTTTATATACTCAAACCTACTAAACGTTACGAGGACATTTATCTATAGCTTCTATAGCTGTACTCTGTGCTTGCTCAACATGGACGGTATGCTTTGAAAAGCTTAGGTTTTTGCAACCACAGTAGTTTTATTATGGCACATTACAATCTGAAAACTGCTCATCCATAGTAAATAATGATTGGGATGTAAACACATGGAATAAGCAAACAAATAAATGATTGGTTGATGAATGGGTAGAGAACACGAATCAATAAATACACAGAGGGTCAGTTAAATGTCACAACATCTTAGTGCCCCTCTAACTGAAGACACCGCGACGGACATGGGGGTATTGCCAGGGGACGCTGCCAGCAGGCGATGCAAAGAACTGGCGGAGGGTATTCCGGACCCGCATGGCCTCAAGTGAACCGCGTTTTTTTTTTTCGTTTGCGAAATTAGAACACAAGAATGCGAACATTTCGCACCGGACTCAGTGTGCATGCTTCACATGCGGAAAATTGCCGCACGGATATTCCGCAAATCCGTGCCGCAATTTCGTATCGCACCGGTGTGAAACGTGTGTCTTACGGCGGCGTCTAGAACGTCCGCAGAGGTCGGCCATCTTACTACAGTCAAGCTTTCTGTCAGAATCTGTGGAAACCTGAGGCAAACCGAGGTAAGGTCCGTGATCTGCACAAACATAAATACTCGTATCTCGCTGACCCTTTGATGGATTTACAAACAGTTTGGTTTCTTAGAAACGTTATTAATGTGGTTATAATCCTGGATGCTTGAACATGTTTGAAATCGCAGCTTTTCTCTTAAAAAAAATGACTTAATCCGTGCAGCTTAGTTGTGCATCATGGCTATGCTACTAGCTAGCACCCAATCATTTTACATCGATGGGAGAGGCAGAATTGGTCTTTCTTTTCAATATAACGGAAGTTGTATGGAATGGTTTGTATGCATCTTGGATAGTTTTATTAGACTTTGTTCTGTAATTAGTTATTGTGAATTTAGTGTGATCCTCTACAGTGTTTTGGAGAAATCGTCAGCAAGGTATGGTATGTATGTAATAAGGTTATTAGTTGTGTAATGGTGATGCCGTGGATGGTGGTAGTATAGTTGTTGTTTTGGAATGAATATGTAGATAGTTTTATTAGACTTTGTTCTGTAATATGTGATCCTCTATAGTGTTTGTGTTGTTTGGGAGTAATCTACTGTATGTTTCTATGTGCTCTTAATAACTAATGTTTTGTGTGCATGTCCCCGTGGAGTTGGAGTGTACGTTTTTGTTCAGCTTCATGTCTGTGATATTTGTATCTTTGTCTTTGTCTGCTTCGTGTTTAACAAAACTTTGCCAAAAACACACAAAAGAAAAAAAATTACTAAGAGGAATTTTTGACTATGATAATCTTGTAAGTTGTTCATTGTGCTTTGGCCTTTACAAAGCTATTGTGAATTAGTATCTTAAGTGTAAGTATGTGTTCTTAATTATTAATGTATTTGTGTGTGCATTTCTTGTTGATGTTTGTCTTTTGTCAGTTTCCATGTTTTACCTAAATGTTTGCAAAAGAAAAAAGAAATAAGCTAATAATATTGTCTCTCGTCTTGTCTCGTCTTCTCGCTCAAAGATCTGTACCTTGCCAAGGTGAGCGAGCTTCTCAACTAAACAGGTCTTGTCTTGTGTTTGTGTTTGTGTAGTGTACTTATTAATACTAGCCATCATGACTTATAGTTGGCTAATACTAATCCACTCTATTTCTCTTTCTTCCCCTCTTACCTCACTTGTAAGGTAAACCTTTACCAGTCCTCAGCCATCCTTGTATTTGATGTCCCACTGACTCTCATTGCACCTGAAATCCCATCCCTACAACTATCCTACCATCTCTTGTTGCTGTCCCCTTGCCCGGACTTCCTGGCCCGCACAGCCTAGCGACCCACAACCTGGCTCTACTTTGACAATTCCTAATCCTTATGCACCAATTTATCTCCTACACACTGGACTGAGACATGAGGCCATGTGTAATGTTTTGGCGCCCTCTAAGCAAAATTTAATCAAAAATTTAATTTGAATGTATGTGTTTGTGAATTGACGTGTGTGGTTGAGAGTTTTTGTTGAAAATTAGCTTGTCATTTGAAGGGTGTGCTTCTGTGTGCGCCTATGTCTCTATCTGTGTCTAACACACTCTCGCAAACATACACTCACTCTGGCATAAAAAGAAGAATTGTGTAATTTCCACTGAGCTTGTGGAGATGACGCGTCACCTGAACTCCGATGGCTGCTGTGGCTGTGGGCTGGATGAGGACCATATTTTTTAAAAGATCATCATGCTTCTGTAACACCTTTGTTTAAACATTCTGATTTTAGGAAATTTTTCAAAATATTTGAAAAGTATGTTTATAATATTGACGGGATATGATGGTCCTTATATTCTAACTAAGGCCCTTACATTCAAATTAAGCCCCTTACATTCTACTTACACTCTAATAGGCCTTATACTCTAACCAGGCCCCTTACACTCTAACTAGGCTCTAACTAACCAGCACCACACATAATCAACAGGGCCCCAGGTCATGGAAGAGCAACGCCACCATAAAGAAGATTTAGGAACATAGAAAGAACCAGCTCTCTTCTCCCAAGGGAAAGCCAGATCCACAGGTTCCCACAACAGTAAATTAGTTTCTTAAGGATAAACCCGCTCCCCGGCCCCAACTAAAAGCAACAACAGTCAGCCGACCACAAGATTTAGGGTTAACAGAAGATAAGGTGCCCACACTCAGCATAGCCACAGGTGACATGTATTTCACTCCCTTTTTTGACGCAAAACAGGTTCGTCGGGAACGCGCATTCACGCGCAAAAACTCAGTTTAAACTCTCGCCTTTTCTCATATTTCGTCACTCGAAGTAGAACCTTGCTCCAAGGTGAAGCTATGAGTCCCTCAGCGCGCGCTAAGGTATTTAGACCGAACCTACCTATTAGGTTGCTCATCATTAGTATAACCTGTTACCAGTATAACTTTTCACTGAATAAAGTCGAGGAATTTTATACCCGAACATAGTCCATCCCTTCTCCGTCTCAGGTTCCTCCGATCCAGCCAACGCCCAGACCACATTTTTCCCAACAATATCTAATGAAGTAAATATTTGTAAACAATGTGTTTCAGACTGGTTTACTACCATTTCGTGTAAGTAGGGGTCTAGTGGTTAAAATAAGAAGGTGGGTAAACTTATTAATTCTGTGATCGTAGTAAGGTTGAATGTGATATGCGCTTGTTTTAAAAAGACCATTCAGAACATAGTTGATTGATGCTGAAGGTTCACTGTTTATGTGTTGTTTAAAACCAATACTAGTGGTACTTTCATACAGTGCATTTTTGTGATTATACTATATTATGAGGTGCCATTAGATTTTATTGAGAGGTTGGGTAAAACTAATTTTCTGAATTTCAGGTGGTTAAACTTTCACTTACGTTTAGCCCTCCACTAAAAATATATTTATTCCAAAATTGGAAATATTGGACGTTGTATGGGTTATTTGTCTCAAGGCCTCAATTTAATTCATAAGTATGCAGTTGTTAGAAATCGCATGGTGTACAGGGTGGGGATTTCAACATGCAGCCTTATAGCCTATTTGTGAATATTGTAATCTACATATTTTAGAACGTTACTCTATTTTTTTAGGACATAACATGATTATTCATAAGTATGTGTCATAACTACATCTCTGACGTTTATAACAAACCAAAAAAATTGAAAATTGAGCAAGTTATGGTTATTTAAAAAGTACATTTACCCCTACCAACACAATGTTATGGGGAGTGAGCGGCCTGTAGCAAGATGGCCGCCCCATGCGGACGTTCGACTCCGTTGGCCAGCGACACGGACGAGACATCTAGTATTCTATATATATCTATGGATGCGCATCAACCGTTACGCCTTGTGCCCACTGCACCGTCAGTCAACGGACGTGGGAAGGCGTGGCTGACGGATGGGGGAGTAGTCTTTGCAGAGGCATCCGTCAGCCAATCAAATCGCTTCCCGTTTCCTGTGTTTAGTTTCGCCCGAGTCGCGTCACAGTGCTTAAATTACGCCCCGTGCCCATTACCTCCGTCAGTTGTCCGTTGCCCATTGACTTTGAATGGGGACGGACGCGCAATGCATTGTGGATCCGTCCGTTCAGTTGGAGCGTTCGCCACCGTCAGAAAGTTGAAAAATGTTCAACTTTTTCGGCAGCGACGGATTCGTCATCCAATCAGATCGCGTATGCAAATTTAAGCACTGTGACGCGACTCGGGCTCGATACTGGAAAGCGGGAGAGCGGCGGAGAAGTTAATTTAACGTTACGCCTCGTAACGTAACGTGCAGTGGGCACGAGGCGTTACGCCTCGTGCCAACTGCACCGTCAGTCAACGGACGTGGGAAGGCGTGGCTGACGGATGGGGGAGTAGTCTTTGCAGAGGCATCCGTCAGCCAATCAAATCGCTTCCCGCTCCATTTTTTAAATTAACTTCTCCGCCGCTCTCCCGCTTTCCAGTATCGAGCCCGAGTCTCGTCACTGGCGCTATCTTGGACCGGTCACCCGCTCCACTCAGTGTAATCTGTTTGGCAGGCGCAATGAAGTGTCAGCGCATTTAATCAATCATAACTCCCTGAATACTTAACTGATTTTCACGCGTTTTTTTGCTATATATATATATATATATATTATATATATATAAATAATGCATTCATATATTGTTTTTTCATTTTTCAACTTATTAAAAAAGCTGAGTACTTTTACTGCCTCTATCTGCTTCTGCATCTCTATCTATATTAGTGTAGTATATATATATATATATATATATATATATATATATATATATATATATACAGATGCAGAAGCAGATGCTGAAGCAGATAGAGGCAGTAAAATACTACTCCGCTTTTTTAATAAGTTGAAAAATGAAGAAACAATATATGAATACATTATTTATATATGTTTTTACATATATATATATATATTTATATATATATAAATAAATAAGACAGATATAGTGATATATATAGATATAGTGATATATATATATATATATACACACCGGTATATATATATATATATATATATATATATATATATATATATATAGACATAGACAGATAGATATATAGATAGATCGATATATAGATAAAGATAGACATATATATAGATTGATATATATAGATAGATATGAGGCAGTAAAAGTACTACTCAGCTTTTTAAATAAGTTGAAAAATGAATAAACAATATAAGGATACAATTATTTATAGATAGATAGATCGATCGATCGATCTAGTTATAGTTAGACAGGGTTAGACAACAGAATAAAAAAGCGCCAATAGGCAGTAGCAGTTGATTCGGCGTCTACTCTTTATTATGTCTATGGATAGGATGACCGGTTCAAGATGGCGGCGGAAATTCTCGTATCCCAGCAGCCAATGCGGCGTCTACTCTTTATTATGTCTATGCTACTCGCACTATGCCTCGTTATTGCGACGTTCATGTTTTTTCCCATCTATTGAAAATTAGGCTATTAAACATGTTGCATTCTATATGGCCTGATTATGTCATTATTTAAGCTACATTGCCTGATAAAAAGCGCTGATAGGATATTTGACTAAACCACCAAACTAGTTGAGGGTTTTTAACTACCTGCAAGCATCCTCCAACTGCAATCTTTGGTTATTTATTTATTAATTTAGCTATACTTTAGTAGTATTCATTCTGTTCAAATCTGTTCAGTTTTCCAAATTATTTGGTATTAAATGTAACATTAAATTAATTAAGTTAAAATTTAAAAATGCTTTTTAAATTTAAAAAACTCGTGGGATGTATCGAACCGTGGGTCAAAAATTGTGATACAAACCGAATCCTGAGTTGGTGTATCGTTACAGCCCTACAAAATATGTTGCAGGCTTACAGAAAATCAACAGTAACAAAGCAGAGCTTGTGGCCAAGCGGACCAAACTAATGCTGTACGTCAACAGCTACGTCAAGTTGGTCCCTCAAATGTCAGCTTGTGTTAGCTCAGCTAAGCTGCAGCTAACATGCTTCTGACGGGAAGAGTTTCTGAGACAAGCAGAAAACAGAGGGCTGAACAATGGGCCAATCATCAGAGGGCGAAGATAGGCCACGACATTCTCACTGAACCAAATCCAATTGGCTTTTTTGGTTGTTGCTGTAATCCACTCCCCTAACATTAACTTCAGAATTTATCATATCATCGTATTATACTATAGTGAGTGCACAAAGACTACATTTATAGTGTAAAAGACCTCAATGTATGCATGTGAGTGTATGTGACTGTTAGTGTGTGTGTGTGTGTGTGTGTGTGTGTGTGTGTGTGTGTGTGTGTGTGTGTGTTGAGTGTGTGGTATGTGAGTGTGTGTGTGTGTGTAAGAGTATGTGTGTGAGTGCGCCTGTGGTGTGTACATTAATCTGTGTGTGTGTGTGTGTGTGTGTGTGTGTGTGTGTGTGTGTGTGTGTGTGTGTGTGTGTGTGTGTGTGTGTGTGTGTGTGTGTGGTGTGAGAGAAGGCATGATTTGTCAGAGTTTTGTTGTCATCGAGGGAAATAAGCATTTTCCTCATGTTGTTGTCCCATTCAGTTAGAGAATGATATCGGCACGTCATTAAGAGCCAAACCATTCCCTTCCATTCCTTTGAATTCTATCTCCGGACATAAAAAAGATTGATAGCGTGAATGCTCCTTCTCTGTTCTCTTGCAGAATTCAAATTACACTGCAGGTAAAGCAAAGGCAATGAGGTCAGCTTGTAATCTGCTAAACTATAATCACACATTCATAATACAAGTTGTGACAGAGATCATCGCTGTGACGCAGGGAACGAGCAGCACAGGCTATCCCTTATTTAGCCATCGACCTTCTCCTTTTCATTCGCGTGTGTACAGCCCTTGTTTTTGGCCCAAGCAGTTTCAAAGTAGGAAAACATGAGCCAGAACAATGAGGGGATCAGACCTCTTCAATCACAGCTGTCAGACATCCTCTGCCCAGCCGGGATCAGGCAAAAGGAAAAGTCAATTCCTGATTCATCACATCCCACACGCTATACAGAATAAGCAGTGTTGGGAAGGTTTATTTTAAAATTTATCCAGTTACAGAATACAGAATACATGCCCAAAAACGTATTCCGTTTCATCACTCAATCTGAGTATTGTACTCTGAATACTTGGATTACTTCCAGATTGAATTGCATTTTATAGGTGTAGGAATGCGGCATCAAATCCTGCTTACTAAACAGGCCTATTCTGGTGTGTTCTTCTGTTCAAACTGACTGAATGTGTTTGGCCCAAGTCTCCCTGAAAGGGAACTTTTTTTACATAATTTGCTGTAGTGGAACAAAGACTATAAGGGTATGTTCATGCAAAAGATATTTGCTATTACATCTAACATTTTTTCACTGAGCTAAGTGCATAGGTGTTTTGAGAGAGAGAGAGAGAGAGAGAGAGAGAGAGAGAGAGAGAGAGAGAGAGAGAGAGAGACATGTGTGTTTTCCAGCATACGTTTTATGTGGGTCTCTGTCCAAATCCCCAGACGGTCCGACCATTTGCTGCTAGTCTTGGAGTTACCGCTAATCAAACAATAATTCCCATAATGCGCGCGGCTGAGCGGATGCCTGTTACGTCCAAAGAAGCATATGCTTTGTAGAACTGTATCGGACCGAGGTGCGTTCGCTTTCACATCTCAAGCAAACCGTACTAGGATTTGTTTGGAAGCGAACTGAGATCAGGCTGATTTGGATCACATCGAAGTGAGATGGTTGCATTCACACCAACGCAAACGTACCGAACCAAGGGGACCAAATTCGTTTAGTGCGCACTAAATGCTGTTGGTGTGAAAGCACGAATAAACTGCAGAAACTGAAGTATCGTCATGTAATCCATTGATTTCAACAATGTAACTGTATTCTAAATACCAACTATTTAAATTGTTACTGTCACGGAATTGTGGCAACCCGCTACCCAATGGGCCGAGTTCCACGAAAGAATCGCACGGCGTCGGCGGCGTCTCTTGCGGCGGCGGCGGCGTCTCTTGCGGCGGCGGCGGCGACGGCGACTCTTGCGTCCGGGTTCTGCATGCCGGGTTGGTGGGGTACTTTTACCGGGGATTCATAGTAGGTTCTTGACGTGCCCACATCCTCCACCATATGTGGCAACCCGCTACCCAATGGGCCGAGTTCCACGAAAGAATCGCACGTCGCACGAGGTTAAAGCCGCACTCGGCATTTATTTAAGGCAGTACAACATACATTAGCCTGTTCTAGGGTCTCCGAGAGCCTCTAGTCCCGTGGCGGCTCGGGTTGTCTCCGCGTCGCTGGCGCTCTCCCCGCTGGCGTTCCCTCCGCTGCCGTTCTCCCCTCTCCCACCGCTCCGTGGTTCTTTTATGCCGGTTCCAGGTCTTCCTCCCTGCCGCCAGGTGTCCCCCATCTCGCTGATTGCGGGGAAAGACAGGGTGCTCCCTGTCGCCGGCTGGTGGTTGGCGGCGGTATACCCCGTTCACCATGGTTCCTCGGACCCTACCGGGCCGAGGTTTCAGGGGCGGGTTGCCACAGAATACAGTTAGCTATAATTTGTATTCTGAATACGTAATGTAACATGTATTCCGTTACTCCCCAACACTGAGAATAAGTGTATACGTTTGATGGAAATTGGTATGTGTCGGTTTCCTAATAGTGGCAGTCATTTCACAAGAGTTAAATATCAACACATTCCACCTATAGGCCTATCCTATTGTAT
Organism: Melanogrammus aeglefinus; assembly: GCA_900291075.1. Lineage (NCBI taxonomy): Eukaryota > Metazoa > Chordata > Actinopteri > Gadiformes > Gadidae > Melanogrammus > Melanogrammus aeglefinus. The sequence goes on along the minus strand of OLKM01003921.1, from coordinate 498 downwards.
TTTTGTTTATTCATTCTGTTCCTGCTTATGTCTGGATTAGGCTGTATAGTTCCACAAGAGAATACTTAAATGCTTCAAGTGACTGAGGCCCTCCAGAAGCAAACACTTCAACACTTGAAGAGCTTCACCACAGGGACTCACTGCAGTGTGTTTGGGTCGGACTGGGCAAGCAGTCAAGTGAGATTCATACCATCACTGTATATAACCCGTGTGAAATGAGTACTTAAAATTCTACGAGCTTTGATTATCCAGGAAAAGATTTTCCCCCTCAAAATACTGCAGCCTGTACGATGAATACAGCTAAATAAAATAATGAGCTAGCTCCATCATTTGAAAAGGTGCTCCAAAATAAGTTGTCCAGGCCGTGCAAGCAACATATCAACCCCACGTAAAGACGACGACCCAAACCAAAGGACAACAAGTTTAGTCTTCACAGGACGATTTCAAAGAAGCATCAAAAGCAAGTGACAATTAGAAGTGTTGAACTCACATCAGTGC
>OLKM01003920.1:20000-27799 GCA_900291075.1 Melanogrammus aeglefinus | reverse complement strand
CGTAACCCGAAACATATATTTAGTCGCACTTTGAGCATGCACGTATACACGTTAATTCACTCCGACGCACACTCTCACTCTCACACACACACACACACACACACACACACACACACACACACACACACACACACACACACACACACACACACACACACACACACACACACACACAGCAACACCCACACACATAATCCGCTGAAGTCTCTCTCTTGTTATTGCTGTCTCACACCCGCTCATCTTCGACCACCTCCATTAAGTCCTCACTCCTTTCCTCTCCCCAGGCCTTCCTCCATGCCCACTCTGGTGTAATTATCACACCGTTTTCTTTCTTCTCTTTGTTGGCAGTGCCGGTGACTCTGATGAGTGGCGGCTAAAAGCCAGGCGGGCTGTGAGAAGGAGGAATGAGTGAGCTATTAGAAACAATACACGTCCGTTTAAGTGTGTTTGTGTTCTCTTTGTTGGCAGTGCCGGTGACTCTGATGAGTGGCGGCTAAAAGCCAGGCGGGCTGTGAGAAGGAGGAATGAGTGAGCTATTAGAAACAATACACGTCCGTTTAAGTGTGTTTGTGTGTCCATGTGTCCATGTGTGTGTCCATGTGTGTGTCCATGGTGTGTGTGTGTGTGTGTGTGCTTGTGTCTGTTTTAGTGTGTGTGTGTTTATGAGTCCAACTGTGTGTCCGTGATTCCATGGTGTTTGTGTGTCTGTGTGTGTCTGAGTCAGTTTGTGTGCCTGCATGCATGTGTGTGCGCATGTGTGCATGTGTGTGTGTATGCATGAGCATGTGTTTGGGTTTGAGTGTGTGTTAGCGTGTGTGATGGCGTGTGTTTGTGCGCCTCTGTGCTCGCACGGGAACCGACATGCGGGAAGATCATACGTGGGCTGTAAAACGTTTGTACAAGCGAGCGGAGTACAGGAAACAAAAGCTGTCGCATCTCCATACACCGTGTAATGCATGTTAATACAGGTATAGTCACCTTCCACCGGGAGGAGAAGCACCCCAGCATATGGTGAGAGAGACAGAGAGAGAGAGAGAGAGAGAGAGAGAGAGAGAGAGAGAGAGAGAGAGAGAGAGAGAGAGAGAGACAGAGAGAGACAGAGACAGAGACAGAGAGAGAGAGAGAGAGAGAGAGAAGAGAGAGACAGAGACAGAGAGAGAGAGAGAGAGGAGAGAAGAGAGAGGAGAGAGAAGAGAGGAGAGAGAGAGAGAACAGAGAGAGAACAGAGAGAGAGAGAGAGAGAGAGGAGAGAGAGAGAGGAGAGAGAGACAGAGAGAGAGAGAAGAGAGAGAGAATGGGAGATTGAGAGAGACAAGGAGGGAGACAGAAAGACACAGAGAGAGAGAGACAGAGAGAGAGAGAGAGAGAGAGAGAGAGAGAGAGAGAGAGAGAGACAGAGAGAGAGAGAGAGAGAGAGAGAGAGAGAGAGAGAGAGAGAGAGAGAGAGAGAGAGAGAGAGAGAGAGAGAGAGAGAGAGAGAGAGAGAGAGAGAGAGAGAGAGAGAGAGAGAGAGAGAGAGAGAGAGAGAGAGAGAGAGAGAGAGAGAGAGAGAGAGAGAGAGAGACAGAGACAGAGACAGAGATAATAATAGGGAGGAAGAGATTGGGATGGAGAGAGCGAGGCAGAGTGAGATAGAGGGAGGAAGAGAGAGGGAGAAGCCGATAAAGGTAAAGAGAGAGAGGCAGAGTGAGGAGAGGTTCAGGGGCCTGACAGAGGAAGCTACATTTGTTTGCTAATATGGAAAACCAGAGGACAGGTTGGCTACACATTTGCAGGTGTCACAGCTGCTGTAAGATGGCTGCTGTCACCGCCCTTGTGTGTATTTGTACCTGTGCGTGCGTTTGTATGTGTGGTCTCTTTACTGGTGAAGGTTGTTGGTTAGTGTGTGAGTGTGTGTGCGCATGTGCCTCTGTGTATTTGGATGTCTGATGTTTGTCTGTGTATTTGAGTGTGTGCTTGTGTGTGTGTGTGTGTGTGTGTGTGTGTGTGTGTGTGTGTGTGTGTGTGTGTGTGTGTGTGTGTGTGTGTGTGTGTGTGTGTGTGTGTGTGTGTGTGTGTGTGTGTGTGTGTGTTTGTGTGTGTGTCTGACCCATGGGTTACTCCCTGGTTGGCTCATCGTCACGTTTGATTGGCTTCCTGCCGGTTTCATCACATTGCACCAGAGACAGAAACACACCTCATGGCCACCAACCAACAGGCACCTAGGCGAATGATCTCTCTCTCTCTCTCTCTCTCTCCCTCCCCCTCTCCCTCTCTCTCTCTCTCTCTCTCTCTCTCTCTCTCTCTCTCTCTCTCTCTCTCTCTCTCTCTCTCTCTCTCTCTCTCTCTCTCTCTCTCTCTCTCTCTTCTCTCTCTCTCTCACACACACACACACACACACACACACACACAGACACACACACGCAGACACACACGCAGATACACACCCACAAACACACACAAAAACACACACATACAAACACAAACGCACACGCACACACACTTTCTCCCTGTCTCCCTTCCTTATAAGCCAAGATAGGAGCCCTCTTCCTGCCGGTGTGGTGTGTTTGTCAGGAAGCTTGGGCTGTGAGGGAACAGTTTGCATTCAGAAGGAGAGAACAAAGCCCTCCTTTCTACCTCTGAGACCACCAACCACTGTAGCTACATGGGTATCTGGGTATGTCTACACACACTCACACACACAGACAGACACACACACAAACACAGAAACACACATACATGAATACACCCATACACACACACACACAAATATAAACAACAGTTTAATTTGTATGTTTTTGCGTAGCCAGCATTCTCTTTTCAGACCAACAGACCACAACCAATTACAAGAGATCCAATTACTTTCTACATGCAACACTTGATATCAGCAGAGGAATGCTTAACCAAAGAGAGCAATGCTGAGTGTGTGTGTGTGTGTGTGTGTGTGTGTGTGTGTGTGTGTGTGTGTGTGTGTGTGTGTGTGTGTGTGTGTGTGTGTGTGTGTGTGTGTGTGTGTGTGTGTGTGTGTGTGTGTGTGTGTGTGTGTGTGTGTGTGTGTGTGTATGTGTGTGTGCTCGCATGCACACACACACATGCGTGCACGTGCGTGTGTGTGTGTGTGTGTGAGTGTGTTTGCATGCGTGCATGCCTGGGTGCCTGTTTGCGCTACTGTGTGTATGTAAAGCCAAAGGAGTCAGAATGACGCCTCATTTTAGACTTATATTTATATAAATCATAACAAATACTCAGTCATAACAATTGCACCACTTTTCCTCTAATCTACAACGACGTACAATTCTGTGATTCGGACTGCTTTCGAACACGCTATTGAACTCGTCAAATAGCGTGCTAATCGTTCAATAGCACGTTTTGAATACAGTCAAATTAGCTCCTCGATGGAAGCAAATCACTGCCATAATGTTTCGAATTTTACAGCCACTAAAATTAGTTATATGGAACTGTAAGACCTTTGAATTCATAATATTGAGTATTATACTTTGAAAACAAGGTCATCTGAATTTATTTGTTTCGTGCTAACCGCTTTGAAATTCAAATATGGTAATTGAAGTTGTACCATTTCACATACATATACATTTGTGTTAGCTTTCAGTAATTCAGCTACAATGATTCAAGTTGAGGGTATTGAAGAAATACATTTTTTATTTTTTCATATATTCGGAACAGAATATGAAAATTCTAACTTTGTGTTCTATGGACGGACTCAAACAAAAGAGACTGTAATGGAAGCTGACCTAGAGCGGAACCCCGTCACTCTGCCTGTCTTCCTCTAAACTTAAAATTTCATCTTTGAATTTGAAAGAAATGAAATCAATACAAATAAATGCAGGTGACTTTGTTATCGAAGTATAATATTTCAACATCATGAATTGAAAGGTGTTAACATTTCCTTCAAAACATATTCAAAACATTATGGCAGTGATTTGCTTCAATAGTTATCTAAGAACACTATTGAACACACTATTTAACAAAGTCAATTGTGCGTTTGAAAGCAGTCCAAAACATATTTTACTCTGTTGTAGAGTTGGGAAAAAGCAGCATAGAAACTGTGTTTAACACCACTAAATTTAGCTAGATAAAATAAGAACGATAAACTTTATGAATGCAAAAACGCTGTATTTTACGCCAATTTATCAAAAATGAGGCGTAATGTTGACCCTTTTAACCTTCTATACTGTGTGTGGTGTGTGTGTGTGTGTGTGTGTGTGTGCATTGTGGGGGTCTTGTTGTTGACCACCTGTCTGCCTGTCTGTATGCAACATTGGCGAAAGAGAGAAAGAGAAAAGACATGACCAGTATTGACTTAGGAAGAAGGTGCCCCATAACACAGCAAATCTGTAAAAAAATTCAGGCAGCAGACGTCAGAGAGAGACAGAGAGAGAAATTTAGAAAATACATTGGGGAAGGCCACAAAGACAACATTTGATACAATACATGATCCGAAACGTTAATTCTATATGAACAGTGTGACTGTGTAAATCAAGTCAAGTCTGGTTTATGTGCAGAGTCCTTTGTCGTACCTCGTAGCTCACAGTCTCCAGAGGCCTCACAAGCACTGGATGTGAAAACAGAACCTGACAAAGGAAAGGAGAAACTGCCCAGAAAAAGGAGGGAATCTTGGAGGGATTGAGATGCATAGGACTGCAGCAGGTGCATGAAAGGAAGTCATGAAGTAGTAGCCAAACCCTGCCAAATAATAGCGGACAAATCACAGAATTAATGGATAACTTCGGGATCGCTCAACGCGTTGATGCGATTTTCCCATCATTTTGAGTCACAAACGCAGAGAATTTTTGAAACGCTTCCAGTATTGAGCGTCTGACAGCATTATGGACCAGATCTCCAACAGAGAAGTATAACTTTCTTCTTCACCTTGCACTGGATCCGATCCGATGGTCATCCGTTGGTGGTGTTGGAGTCTCGCTCAAGGAGAAGTCTGCTTTTAATTGTTGCAGGGAGAGAACCGTGGAAAGGAGAGCGAGAGCTGGAGAGAGGAGTGCAGGCAGGAGTTTGTTTTGTTGGACAACAGAAGGCTGAGGCTGTCAGAGGCAAAGCCCTTTCAGAGGATGGATGGTTCCGGGCCGCTGTTGCCCCATAGGGTTACTTTGTAGTCCGTTACGCCGCTGCCAGCTGTAGCGGTCTTGCTCAATACTGGACCCATTTCAAAATTGTTGTCCGCATTAGTCACTTAAAAATAAAATGAAGTAACTTTGAAAAATGTATCCTTTAAGGCAAAAGCTAAAAGTAAAGGATAACGGCAGAAAGTGAGATGAAACAAAAGCAATAAAAAGTATGATGTGCCTATCTCGAACAGCAGATAGAGGCTTAGGATTAATGGGGCTATAATATTTTTTTGGTAACATCTGTATCCAGCGACAGCCAGGCAGATTAGCATGTGGGGATGGCACCGTGAATGCAAATGAGTCTGTTTACTTTCTCTGCTGCGTTGTCGTTTAACACAGATGTTTCAGGGGGAAAAAATATGATGGCCAAATTAATCGTGGGGACAGCTTTGTGACTAGTTTTAATGTGCTTTTGGACAATAATGGAAGTCTGCAGCACCTGAAGCTAAATCTCTTCGTTTTGTTGCTCGGTAGACAGACAAAACTAGCCAGCCAGAGAAAATTGTTTGGTGGAAAATTTTAAATTACATTGTTGCCTTTTGTTGTTTCTTTTGGGGATATAACGCGAGAAAACAACCTAAAAAAAAAACAAAGGAAAGATCTAAATTACACTGGCAGTGTTCTTTAACGTGACAATAGTTCTGGTAATTGTGAAACAACACTCAAACACACATTTGCCCACGCTGCTTTCAAGTTAGCACAACAAAAGTACTTAGAGGTAGAACCTCCTTCCTGCCATGGGTTGGAAACACAGACAGTATTTACGACCATTCCTTATCCTGTCTCTCTCTCGCTGTACCATTGTCTTTATAACTCTCGTATAACTTCCCTCCCTTTTTCCCCTCTTTCTTTCTCCCTGCTTCCCTCCTTTCTTGCTTAATGCTCTCCCTTTAGTTTCACGCTGGCGTTCTATATGCTTTTTCAGGCCGGTGGGTCCTTTCAGCTCCACTATGCATGGCGATGTGAGAGAATGTAGAACACCGCCGGACTACGTGTTGCACTACAACTTTCTGCAGAGATGCGTAGTGTACAAATGTTAAATATTTTGTAGTTATTTTTAAAATGACACCATACGATATTACTGTGTTCACTTTTGTCACAGTTTGTGAAGAGCCAATTACATAAACCTTCTGAGCCATACCCAGAGTACATTTGAGCCATAGAAGACATTGATGAGGGTGAAGTCTTTCTTTGGACCAATGTACTTATTGTAAGTTGCTAAATGTAAATCTAAATGAAGTGACTGTATAGAATATACAGCCATGTTGCAGCGATGTTCAACATGATTCCCCCGGATTAAACCATCTTGGACAGTTATTTTGCTGCCCAACATGGTGTTTCTGAAGTCCCAAACAGAAAATGCTCAGAGTGCTTGGTGTTTGTCTCCATCCTCTGCTACTGCAGTCTGCAGCCTTCTCTGATGCAAATTCTCTTTAAATGTGTAAAACGTGGACGTGCTGCCTCATTACAACCATGAATCGACACATCAACAAAACCATTGATTCGTTTTTGGAAAAGGTCACGTTGTATACGACACTGCTGGCTTTGGTAAACCAAATTTTGACAACTACATACTGGAGCACAAGACGTTCAGGTTGTCTTGCATCAGTGGCATCAAAATGAAAAAAACACGTGTCTGTGAAGCGGTTCATTTTGTGAATCCAACACAATTCACAGAACGAGCCTCCGTCCTGCAACCAGTAGCCCTGCATCAACAACACCTAGGAAATGGACAAGAGTGTCTTATGGTGTGATCCAGATGCCTCGGACACCAGACTTCCGAGTTGCACTTGTGACCTAATTTCCGGTCTCGGAGCACTTATAGCATTCCCATTCGTCTTTGTGATTGTGTCATGAAATTGGCTAGTCGTGGTATTGGAAGCAAAGCAAGAACTTGCAATGCATAAATTGTTGACTGGAATTAATTAGCAATGTAATCAAGTATGTAAGAGCATTTCAAATCAACTTTAAAATGACCAACGTGGTACAAATACAAAGAAAATAATTCTCTTTAAGGCCGCAGTCATTTTTGTTGAGAGCGTCATCACTGAACTCGGTATACTCTCCGAATTCTGAGGGGGACCGACCAAAAGGGGGCGTGCCTCTGTGAAATGCTGCAAGAAAGCTGGGAGATTTCCCCAATTGCAACTCGGACGGCTGGTGTATCACACCTGGATCACACCATTATCTTAATAGCCTGCCCTGCTTGTATGTGTGTGTGTGTGTGTGTGTGTGTGTGTGTGTCTGTGTGTGTGTGTGTGTGTGTGTGTGTGTGTGTGTGTGTGTGTGTGTGTGTGTGTGTGTGTGTGTGTGTGTGTGTGTGTGTGTGTGTGTGTGTGTGTGTGTGTGTGTGTGTGTGTGTGTGTGTGTGTGTGTGTGTGCGTGTGTGTGTGTGTGTGTGTGTGTGTTTGTGTGTGTGCGTGTTTGTGCATGTGTGAGCGCGTGTGAGTGTCTGTGTCTAAAGGGTCAGGAGGTCATCAAAATATTTCGGGGGGAGAGATGCAGGAGAAATGGAGTAAGACAGCGAGGTAGAGGTCTGGGCTGAGAGAGAGAGAGAGCGAGAGAGAGAGATGAAACCAAATTAATCTGGGAATTGTGGGTAAGGACCAAAGTGGTTCAACATAAAAGAGAGAGATGAGAGGAGACAGACGAGGGGATGACGATAATGACCACAGAGTG
>OLKM01003920.1:0-7500 GCA_900291075.1 Melanogrammus aeglefinus | reverse complement strand
ATTCAGACCACCAACGCACGTACTGGCCGAGATGTGGAGCCCAGCCCAGGGACCCCTCGTAAAGCACCTCACACACACTCACACACAAAAACACTCACACACCTCCTCACACACACTCACACACACACTCACACACACACACACACACACACACACACACACACACACACACACACACACACACACACACACACACACACACACACACACACACACACACACACACACACACACACACACACACACACACACACACACACACTCAAAAACACACACGCACACACACACACACACACACTCAAAAACACACACACGCACACACACACACACACACACACACACCTGTTGAAGAACACACACACACACACACACACACACACACACACACACACACACACACATGCACACACTCACTCACACGTGCTCGCTCGCTCACATGCACACATACACACACACTCACACACACTCATATTATCTATGAAAGGGACCAGAATAAAAGCGTAAAAAGGAGGAGAAGAAGGTGGAGGATGACGAGAACAGGAAATTATGATGAAGGGTAGGTTAAGCAGTGACAGTGCGTGTGGTTGGCGGAGGGGAGGGACACACAGGTAGCAGTACCAGGAGAGCAGCAGTATCTGTATGTTTGGGATCGATCCAGTGCTGACAGAAATGGCGGGCTGAGGACTAAGTGAAGCAGGATGACCCTACACATCCAACCAGAGACGGGCGGGGGGGGGGGGGGCTCTGCTGTGTGCAGGGTGGATCTAACTACATCTTTTTAGGATATTTGTATCCGAAAAATGCATCAGTAAAAATATATTTGAAAAACAAACTAAAACAAATAAGAGCAGATTTAGATAAATCTAATATGGGATAATGGTCTTAATATTGCATAGCAATATCAAAGTTTGGGGTAAATTCTGTTTATGTTCTAATATGTTATGCACTATCATACCTTTTTTATATTTCCTTTACTCTTGACATTCTCTTTATGGATTGTATTTATTCAGGGGGTGAAATACAAAGGATTTTCCCTGCAAAAATCCATTATTTTGTTATTATTTCTGTTAAACTTAACTATTGCTATATACATGTGGCAAACAATTATATTGCGGTATTGATATAAATTTAAAATATCATGCAGTTCTCATGAATAAGAAGATAAAGTAAAAACCCAGTGTTTCTCCCAATTGCTTTCTGGTCAGACATACAGTATATTTTCTGGATTTAATAAATGTGGTCTATAATGTTCAATCGATTGGTTTTCACTGCAGCTCGATACTGGCTCTGGTTTCGCTGACTGGTTAGCTGCGACTGCTAGCTTAGCGGGTGTTTCTCCTCTGCCCGCCTGGCCTGGCTAGCACTGATTAAATGCTTCTGCTGAAAAAGGGTCATAATTCACTTAGCCATTTCCCAATTTCCGCATAATTACGCGGCCGCTTTTCAAAAAACGTGAGGTCGTGCACGGCCCTTGTGCACACACTCACACACACAAAGCCGTACAGCACTGCCAATACAACATCTCCTCTCTGAGTCGTGTCATTACCGAGCAGAGTGGTTAAAAGGTTTCAGACCGGGCCTCTAAGTGACAGTTTAAATGGATAAAACCTCAATTAAAAAGCCTGTCCCTCTCTCGCTCTCTTTCAATTTATCCCTTTCTCTCTGAATGGACTGAATAAGCATAATTTTGTGTCTCCTCCAATAGATTGTTTGGAGGGCTTTTCCTTTTAGAACAATAAAAACCCTTTGGTCGCTAAATTATCCATTTGTTCCTCTTAGAGCCTCTTAGAATCTCCGATTCCCCCCGATTTTCGGCTCATATTTTTTTTTTAACGGCCAAGCTGCCATCTTATAGAAACGGCGACAAGAAAAGAGAAAAACAGAAAATGGCCGCGCAATAAAACCCAAAACCCTTTCAATCAACGATCTGGAGGGTCACCTTCCAAGTTTACAAGCCAACCGTTCTTCCCTCCCTCTGGTCACATGTCCTTGGCAGACCCTTCTCCGTCGGTGGTGTGAACTGTATAGCCTGTGTGTGGACATGTGGAGCTCTCCTGACTGTGAGACCTGTAAACTGTATCAACGCATGGCCACTCCTGCACGCTGCGACCATGGCCAGCATATGGTCTCAGGCTGCTGTCATTATCTACCTCACACACACACCAGACGCACATATTATGTGAGCGCGTGCGTGTGTGTGTGTGTGTGTGTGTGTGTGTTTGTCTGTGTGTCTGTGTGTGTGTGTCTGTGTGTGTGGTTGTGTGTGTTTTCCTACAGCCTTGATTTTAACCACTCTTTTTTATTTTACTTAAGAGTGGAGGGTAGGAAATGAAAACCACATAAGCCTCACATACCAAATACTTTTACATGCAGTCATGCACGCACACACACACACACACACACACACACACACACACACACACACACACACACACACACACACACACACACACACACACACACACACACACACACACACACACACACACACACACACATCACAGCACTGTCATCAGCACCTGATTATCTCACAGGAGCCAAGACGCAAGAATTTAGTGATGTTGAACATCCGCGTGCGCGCATGTGTGTGTGTGTGTGTGTGTGTGTGTGTGTGTGTGTGTGTGTGTGTGTGTGTGTGTGTGTGTGTGTGTGTGTGTGTGTGTGTGTGTGTGTGTGTGTGTGTGTGTGTGGTGGGGTTTGCTATATAGATGACACGTTACAATTGTAACACAAGGCCAGCGATGAAAGCTAATGGCAAATATTTTGATTAAAAATAGGATAATTCTTTATCTTAGTATTTGTGTTGAGAAATGACCATCCACCATGTAAGATATCGCCATGAAGATCACATTATATTAATTGTTCTGAAATAAGATGACACACATTTAAAAAAATCCTTAACATCCTTAAAAAACCGATCATGAAGCCTGATTTAAAGAAACACATGAGATGTGTGTTGCTCTTGTGCTGCTGGAGACGGAGATCCAATCCTGTGTTCTATTCCGGTCACGACGGCCCAACCTGAGTGGCTTTCAATCAGGGGCTGGAACAGAGAGAGAGGATCGCAGCTGCTCCCTCCCCACTCGTCACCTAATCCAACCTTGTGCTGATCAGAGGACGAGGGATGCGTCCATGGAACCCGATACGGCATAATATACTTTTGCAAAAAAACAGCAAGGATATTTTTTGGCAAAAAAAAAAGCTCTGTTGAAATGGATCATTTCAGGTGGTTGCATTTGTCTTGATAAAAAAAAAAAAAAAACATAGAAATATGGTTATAATATAAATACATATTAATATTTATACATATAATTATATATATTTAAATAAATATACAAGCTCTGCGGGGCGGACTCCAGAGAATGGAGCGGATTTGATTCAGGAGAAGAAGGTGTTTTAAAGTCCCCCGCCCAGTGCTATGAGAGCGTCAGCAGCGGGGTGTTAGCGGCTGATTTAAGAGCAAACCAAAAGGAACAGCAGACATCAATAGCCCATTTCCCCAGCAATGCCCCACCATTAAAGCATCATGGAAGCACAGCACCGTTTGAGGAAATGAGAAGCACCAATCAAGAAGTAGGGTGGGGGGGGGGGGGGGGTATTCTTGTTAGGAATGTACAAGTGTGTGATTCAGCCGGAACGCGGTTCACAGAGCAGTCCAAGACAAATAACTTTCCATCACTACTTCCACGTGTGGTAATCGGTGTGGAAGAAACGGAGAAGAGAGAGAGGACGTTTTAAGGAAAGGGAAGATTGAGAAGAAAGGGCACTGTGTCGTCGTGCAACATTCTGCTGTGAGGCGTCAGAAAAACCATGATACATGTCAGACATTAGCTTCCCCTTTATCCCTGGATCCCGACTTATGGAGGCGAAACGCGGGGAAGCATTTGATCTACATCAAGGCCAGAATGATCCCGTGTGTTCTCTGCAGGCTTGTACAGCAGGGCTGAACAAAGATCAGGCCTCTGGCCTTCACGGTCCACCTTGAATGTGTGTCAACTCTTGATGTGGAAAAACAAACCATGTTCAGAATGATTGACACACCCGATCAATCCTTATCTGCCTCATGTTCATTCAAATTGCTAGATCCAGGTTTTCTTTTTAAAGAAAATTACATAAAATCTCCATTTCACCACAGAAAGCCCAGGAGAAGAGGAAGAAAAGCAGAATCAGGTCCAAGGTTCTTCCTCAAGTCCTCTATGCCCGTCCACTCCCAGCAGATAAGGCCTGTACAATCAGAAGAGTGTATTCGGTGACGCTAACCCAACGAGAGAGAGGAGTCGGCCGAGGAAAAACCAATTGATCTTATTATGCAAAGCAAAGTCATCCATCACACAGGTGTTCCCATTGCTTTTTATATTAATGATGTATATGTGCACCCCACACACCAACAAACACACACAGCCACACACATACACGCACACTGCCACACACACACACACACACACACACCCGCCCCCCACACACACACACACACACGCACACACACACAGTCTCACACATACACACACGCCCACACACACAACAACACACACACACACACACACACACACACACACACACACACACACACACACACACACACACACACACACACACACACACACACACACACACACACACACACACACCACAATATATTCCCTCCATACGGCATGCAGGTTTATATTTGTTACTAATGAATGCTCTGATTACCGCGTCTGTTTGGCAGCGTGGATGATCGCTCAGATTTTATGTAAGGCCCTAAGAGTTCCCTGGATGAGCATGTGTGCGTATGTTTGTGCAAATAGAAATGAAAGTAATGTCCAAGACCAGCACATTGGATTTAGAAAGATGATTTGGACCCAACAACACACACACACACACACACACACACACACACACACACACACACACACACACACACACACACACACACACACACACACACACACACCAATACGCACATATTCACGTACACACACACACGCGCACACACACGCGCACACTCCCAAACACGCACATACATAAATACACACACACACAGAGTAGAGCTGAGCAGGGTATGATAGTGAATGAGTAATGCTCTGCCTTATGTAGATATTCATAAATGTAAATGCTGTTGTCCTAAGTACGGCTGGGAGACAGATAGGTTTTTGTTGCTGTCAGGCCAGTGGTTGATTGGCCTGAATAATCTCTCTCTCTCTCTCCCCCTCCCTCCCTCCCTCCCTCCCTCCCTCCCTCCCTCCCTCCCTCTCTCTCTCTCTCTCTCTCTTTCTCTCTTCTCTCTCCTCTCTCCCTCTCTCTCTCTCTCTCTCTCTCTCTCTCTCTCTCTCTCTCTCTCTCTCTCTCTCTCTCTCTCTCTCTCTCTCTCTCTCTCTCTCTCTCGCACCGGCCAAGCATCATGATAATATGATGATATGATGTATACACAAACACACACACACAGTATTCAATTAAAATACTGCACTTTGCATTGCATGGTTATTCTCACTCTCCTCCAGCCATCCCATAATATTTGTTTTGCTCTCTTCATATTCTTCCATTATCTCTCGCCTGCCCTGTGTGACTTCTCCGGTTGCACTCTGACAAGCTGGATGAATATAAAACAAGTTCTCACTCTGCATCGATAACCACACACACACACACACACACACACACACACACACACACACACACACACACACACACACACACACACACACACATACACACGTCGATGCACACACAAGCACACTCAGGCACATACACACACACACACACACACACACACACACACACACACACACACACACACACACACACACACACACACACACACACACACACACACACACACACACACACACGCCCCTACACACACAGGCACACTCAGGCATAAAAAAACAACTACCCGAACACACACACACACAAATACACATACACAAGGCTTTCAGGAGTTAGCAACACCACTGGAGCGGACAGCGGATCAGACGTCCCCATATTGTTGTACATTTGAATGGTTTTAATGTTTCAATGTTCTCTCATGTGGGACCCTTATCTTCAGTGTGCAAATAATGACGGCATTATTCAAAACTGGGATGGTCCGAACCCAGCCGCGGTCAGCGTTAAGTTTACGGATGGCAAACACAGCTATTTGCACATTAAAATATTCATTAGCACATGCACTTAGACGCACAATATTCAATATCTAAAATATTGTACAATGAAATTAAGATATGACATGCTAACATGCCGAGCATGGTTATACTAGATTACACACAATTACTGTATAATGATACGCATACATGCTACACACACACACACACACACACACACACACACACACACACACACACACACACACACACACACACACACACACACAGGGTAGGTTAATTGCCAGGTGTTGGAAGATAATGTGTGATTTAACGGACTGGTGGATTTGTTTTTGTTTCGGTCACCCATCAACGAACAGGGACATCTTTAACAAGACACACACAACCACACACACACACACACACACACACACACACACACACACACACACACACACACACACACACACACACACACACACACACACACACACACACACACAACCAATTCAGCCATGGGATACTTGTGACAAGAGAAGGATGCACACCAGCAATAGCTTTGTGAATGAAACAGAGGGGCCGGAAATGACCCTATTGGAGTTCTTGGATTAGGCACACGTGATTGCATCTGCATTTGTGTGTGATACACACACACACACACACACACACACACAGTGACACACACACACACACACACACACACACACACACACACACACACACACACACACACACACACACACACACACACACTCAAGAAGCATGTAACACCTTTATGTAGTGGAGTGTGTGGTACAATGTGTACATCTTTGCCCTTCAGTGGTCTTACACTTGACTTTGTGTACCGTGTTGCGTGTACAATTGTGAACAGGGTGTGTACCTGTATGTATATATTTATGGATATATTTATATATTGTATATACAGACACGTTCATCCCTGTGTGTGTGTGTGTGTGTGTGTGTGTGTGTGTGTGTGTGTGTGTGTGTGTGTGTGTGTGTGTGTGTGTGTGTGTGTGTGTGTGTGTGTGTGTGTGTGTGTGTGTGTGTGTGTGTGTGTGTGTGTGTGTGTGTGCGTGTGTGCGTGTGTGCGCGTGTGTGTGTGCGCGCATGCGTGTGTTTGTGTGTGTTGGTGTGAGCGTGGTTGTGTGTAGCTGCGACTAGCCGTGCATGGCTTTATTAAGGTTAGGGGTTCACTTTAAACCGGACCCTCCATGCCCAGACCCAGCATCAGGCAAATAGCCCCTAAACGACTAGCATGTGTGAGCATGTGCTGGGTGCTGTGCAAGCCATTGGCTGGTTCATCGCTGCCATTAGAGTCCAGGGTGGGAGTCTGGCTTCTGTCTCCTATGATGAGTGGCCTAGAGTCAAAGGCGGGGCTGGGGGGGGGACACAGGGTCCTCAGGTCTTTACAATGTGTTTACGTACTCAACCTGACAAACCGACCACT
>OLKM01003919.1:0-27825 GCA_900291075.1 Melanogrammus aeglefinus | reverse complement strand
ACACAGTCACTCACAGTCACACACACAGTCACACACACACACACAGTCAAACCCAGACAGTCACAAACACACACACACTGTCACACACACACAGTCGCACACCCACACACACACACAGTGACCCCCTATCCTCTGTCTGTAGACTTCCTGGACAGCTGCCGTGCTAACACGCTATTGGCCGAGCTGGACGACGAGGAGGACCTCCCCGAGCCCGACGACGACGACGACGAGAACGAAGACGACAACCAGGAGGACCAGGAGTACGAGGAGGTCCTGGTACGCCCGCCACAGCCGGGCTCCTCCGCCACAGGGAGCTCCTGGGGGGTTTCTGACCGTCAGCGGGAGGCCTGCGGTCATTGAGAGGCTCTAGTCCAGGACTATTGGCTTATACGTTTAAAGAACATGTTTAGACTTCCTGTTTTCACCTTATTCCATTTCCGTGGAAACGGGAAAGGGTTTGCATGGATATTCCAGGGTATTAATCTTCATCAGTGTCATAGCAACATTACCATCACTTTAGCATCCACACCTTCCCCATAGCGACAGCGCCTACTCCGTAGCAACTACACTTTTTCCATAGCAACAGCGCCATCCGGAAAGCGGCAGCACCATCACCATAGCAACAACGTCATCTCCATAGCAACAATACATTGTCATGGCAACACCATCACTTTGCATGCAGTGACACCATCACCTTAGCAACAACGGTATCACCACAACGAGGACCACTGCTGAGACGTTCGATGTGCAATCCACCACCATGGTTGCATCACCACGGCGACCGTCTGATGACGTGTGTGTGTGTGTGTTTGTGTGCAGGAGGAGGAGGAGTACGAGACGAAGGGCGGCCGGAGGCGGATGTGGGACGACGACTTCGTCCTGAAGAGGCAGTTCTCGGCCCTGGTGCCGGCCTTCGACCCCCGGCCCGGCCGGACCAACGTCCAGCAGACCACAGACCTAGACATCCCCCCCCCAGGTACGCACCTGAGACACGACCGCTCACAGAGGAGGAGCGGGGGGGGGGGAGAGAGACATCGCCATGAAGGGGGGAAACATGTAAAATCACAATGTCCATCCTTCCAAGGTGGACATGTCTAATAAATGACTTCTAGCTATGTCTAGGGCGATGCCAAGTAGCATTACTGCTAGCTATTGCCAGGAGGAGGCTAGGCTACATTACAGTTAGCTACAGCTAAGCTACAGTTAGCTACAGCTAAGCTACAGCTAAGCTAAAGGGCTCTAGTTTCACCAGGGGCTTGACTCTTCCCCTCTCATCTCCAGGGGTTCTGTGAGGTGGGGGGGGGGGGGGGGTAATGTCTTGGCTCACCAGACATAAAAGACGCATAAATATACAGACGTATTATCTCAGACATATAATGACAATTTCAGGATCAAAAATAAAATAATACACATGCTTAAATACATAAAAATCTAAATGAAAGTAAAAACAGCCTCTCAGTTTGACGTTGTCACTTGGTTTGGTTGCGGGTACTGAGGCATCGTGTTCCTCCTCCACCCTAACCCCCCCGGCGGTGTACGCAGGTACCCCCCGCATGGAGGTGCCCGAGGAGGTGGAGTGCGCCCCCTCCCCCCACCTGGCGCTGGTGCTGAAGGTGGCCGGTCTGGGCACCACCCGCGAGGTGGAGCTCCCCCTGTCCAACTACAAGTCCACCATTCTTGTCTACTACGTCCAGAAGCTGCTGCCAGCCTCTCCTGCAGCGGTGCCGTCAAGTCCGACAAGCTGCGACGCATCTGGGAGCCCACCTACACGTACGTTATCATACCTGAGCCCACCTACACGTACGTTATCATACCTGAGCCCACCTAGAGTACGTTATCATACCCGAGCCCACCTAGAGTACGTTACTAGAACAGAGAACCTGTGCCCACCAAAGTTATTATCAGAGTCCCTGAGGCCACCTACAGTAGGGAGAACGTTATTATTACAGAGAACCTGAGCACACCTACAGTATGGAGAACCTTATTACAGAGAACCTGAGCACACCTACAGTATGGAGAACCTTATTACAGAGAACCTGAGCACACCTACAGTATGGAGAACCTTATTACAGAGAACCTGAGCACACCTACAGTACGGAGAACCTTATTACAGAGAACCTGAACACACCTACAGTACGTAGAACGTTATCATCACAGAACCTGAGCTCACCTTATCATGCTACTGTTGGTCTTGACGCTAACCAATTATCTTATCCTTTGAGCCTTTGAGATGTACTCTGGTTGGTGTGTGAGTGTGTGTGTGTCTATGTGTCACTAATTGTCGTTTCTCATCTACAGGATAATGTACAGAGAGATGAAGGACTGCGATAAAGAGAAAGAAAGTTACAAGATGGTAAAACAATCCTTCTTGGTTACATTACAGCGAGCCATGGCTAGGAGAAAGCTGAGCTGCATGACAGCTAGCTATACTAAGAAGAGGCCAAGTTACATTACAGCTAATAATTGCTAGGAAGAGGCTAAGCTACATTGTAGTTGGCTATGGCTAGGAGAAAGCTAAGCTATATTACAGCTAAATCTGACTAGGAGGATAAGCTACATTACTGCTAGCTACGGCTAGGATGAAGCTAAGCTACATTACAGCTAATAATGGCTAGGAGGAAGCTAAGCTACATTACAGCTAATAATGGCTAGGAGGAAGCTAAGCTACATTACAGCTAATAATGGCTAGGAGGAAGCTAAGCTACAATACAGCTAATAATGGCTAGGAAGAGGCTAAACTACAGTCGTTAGCCATGGCTAGGAGGGAGCTAAGCTACATTACAGTTAGGAGGCTAGGCAGAAGCTAAGCTAAATGGTTTGACTCCTCCCCTTCCCTCTCCAGGAGTTCTGTGAACACGGTGTGGGAGGTGGGGGCGGTGGGATCCGTCCCGGGGGTCAGAGCCCGGGCTCCGTGTCGACCAATCAGAGCAGCGAGATCCTGGGCGCGGCCCGGGAGGCGGCTCAGGGACGACACTCGTGCTGAGAGCCGGGCTCCGGTCGACCAATCAGAGCGCGAGATCCTGGGCGCGCCCGCGGAGGCTCACAGGCAGAACGCGGGCTGCGTGCAGAACGCCTGCGGCGTGGAGGACGTCCTCCAGCTGCTTCGGATACTCTACATCATCGGCGGAGACCCCGCCTCCAACGCACGCACCCTACAGGAAGGTACGTCACGCCAAACAGGAAGTCACTAAACCCTACAGGAAGGTACGTCACGCCAAACAGGAAGTCACTAAACCCTACAGGAAGGTGTGTTAGGCAAAAATAGGGAGTCACTAAATCCTACAGGAAGTCACTATACCCTACAGGAAGTCAATAAACCCTACAGGAAGGGGCGTCACGTATCACAGGAAGTCACTTAACCATACAGGAAGTCACTAAGCTCTGCAGGAAGTCATTAAACCCTACAGGAAGGGGTGTCACGCAACACAGGAAGTCACTAAACCCTACAGGAAGGGGCGTTACGCAACACAGGAAGTGACTAAACCCTACAGGAAGGTACGTTAGGCCAAACCGGAACTAAACGCTACAGGACCTGTGTACACAGTGGAAGGTATCTTATATAAGACAGATGGATAGTGAGATAATAAACATTTTATTTGTTTATTGTTCTTCAGACATGCTAATGATCCGATGAACCAGACAAGGCTTCTAGCCATGCATTTATTTGTATGTATGTTTTATACAAATGTTAACTGTGTGTTTGTTTGTTTTGTTTTTCTTTTATTTGTGTGTAGAAGTAGACGAGTTACAGTTCAACGCATCTCCAGATGAATTCACCAGTAAGAAGGTCACCACCAAGATCCTGCAACAGATAGAGGTAAGAAAACACACAATTTACCTCTCTCTGTCTCTCTCTCTGTCTCTCTCTCTCTCTCTCCTCTCCCCTCTCTCTGTCTCTCTCTCCTCTCTCCCTCTCTCTCCCCCCCCCCCCCCTCTCTCTCCTCTCCCTCTCTCCATACTGACCCAGTGTCTCTCTCCCCAGGAGCCCTTAGCTCTGGCCAGTGGTGCGCTGCCAGACTGGTGTGAGCAGCTGACCTCCAAGTGCCCCTTCCTCATCCCCTTCGAGACCCGGCAGCTCTACTTCACCTGCACCGCCTTCGGGGCCTCCAGGTACTGACTGATAAGACTCCCAGGTCCCTGGGGGGTGTCTGTCCAGGGGGCTGATGTGTGTCTGTCCAGGGGGCTGATGTGTGTCTGTCCAGGGGGCTGATGTGTGTCTGTCCAGAGGGGCTGAGGTGTGTCTGTCCGGGGGGCTGGTGTGTGTCTGTCCAGGGGGGCTGAGGTGTGTCCCCTCAGACTGATGTGTTAGTTTAGTTGATTTGTTTATCGTTTCATGGACAGTCTCCTTTGGTTAACTGTACAGTAAAAGGAGCAGCTTTAGCCTATCTGGCTCATTTCCAGCTGTAGTCCCCGGCCACTTGTCAAAAAGCAAACCCTAAAATACAATAAGAATCAAATAGGTTATATTTATAATAACAGCAGGCCTAAGCAAAAGGGGAGAAAGACAAATACTCGCACAAACATATCGCACAAAATTGGAGCAAGAACAAACAAACAAGACCAGATGACGGCAAAGACACCGAGGCAGTTCAAGCAACCAAAACAATACACAGGAGAAAGAGAAAATGGCTGATGTGTGTGTGTGTGTGTGTGTGTGTGTGTGTGTGTGTGTGTGTGTGTGTGTGTGTGTGTGTGTGTGTGTGTGTGTGTGTGTGTGTGTGTGTGTGTCTCCCCAGGGCCATCGTGTGGCTCCAGAACCGGCGCGAGGCGACCATGGAGCGCTCGCGGCCGCCCCACCACGGCGTGCGCCGCGACGACCCGGCCGAGTTCCGCGTGGGCCGGCTGAAGCACCGAGCGCGTCAAGGTGCCCGCGGCGGACGCCATGATGGCGTGGGCGAGAGCAGTCGCATGCATGATCCACGACCAGCACCGACAGGAAGTCGGGTGCTGGAGGTGAGCAGCCAACGGCCTCACAGCGGGGGTGGTGTGTCTCTGGCGGGGGGTGGAGGGCCCTGGTGTGACGTGTGCCCCTGGGGGGGGGTGGAGGGCTGTGGTGTGACGGTGTGCCCCTGGGGGGTGGGGGTGGAGGGCTCTGGTGTGACGGTGTGCCCCTGGGGGTGGAGCGCTGTGGTGTGACGGTGTGCCCCTGGGGGTGGAGCGCTGTGGTGTGACGGTGTGCCCCTGCTCTAGGTGGAGTTCCTGGGGGAGGAGGGGACCGGCCTGGGCCCCACCCTGGAGTTCTACGCCCTGGTGGCCGCCGAGTTCCAGAGGACCTCTCTGGGCATGTGGCTCTGTGACGACGACTTCCCCGACGACGAGTCCCGACAGGTCTGTCTCCCTACCCGTCTGTCTCCCTACCCGTCTGTCTCCCTACCCGTCTGTCTCCCTACCCGTCTGTCTCTCCACCCGTCTGTCTCCCTACCCGTCTGCCTCCCTACCCGTCTGTCTCCCTACCCGTCTGTCTCTCCACCCGTCTGTCTCTCCACCCGTCTGTCTCTCCACCCGTCTGTCTCTCCACCCGTCTGTCTCTCTACCCCTCTGTCTCTCTTCCGGTCTGTCTCTCTTCCTGTCTGTCTCTCTACCCGTCTGTCTCTACCCGTCTGTCTCTACCCGTCTGTCTCTACCCGTCTGTCTCTACCCGTCTGTCTCTACCCGTCTGTCTCTACCCGTCTGTCTCTCTACCCCTCTGTCTCTCTACCTCTCTGTCTCTCTTCCTGTCTGTCTCTACCCCTCTGTCTCTCTACCCCTCTGTCTCTCTTCCTGTCTGGCTCTACCCCTCTGTCTCTCTACCCGTCTGTCTCTCTACCCGTCTGTCTCCCTACCCGTCCGTCTCTACCCCTCTGTCTCTCTTCCTGTCTGGCTCTACCCCTCTGTCTCTCTACCCGTCTGTCTCTCTACTGGTCGTTCTCTCTTCCTGTCTCTGTACTGGTCGTTCTCTCTACCCCTCTTTCTCCCTACCCGTCTGCCTCTATACCTGTCTCTCCCTCTGCCCTGTGTTTGCCTGTGAGGTCGCTCCGTCCAGCTGCGGCGTTATATTATATCTGACGTAGCGTTCCTGCCCTCCGTCTGCAGGTGGATCTGGGCGGAGGCCGGAAGCCTCCGGGCTACTACGTCCAGCGCTCCTGCGGCCTGTTCCCCGCCCCCTTCCCCCAGGACAGCGAGGAGGTGGAGCCCATCAGCAAGCTGTTCCACTTCCTGGGCGTGTTCCTGGCCAAGTGCATCCAGGACAACCGCCTGGTGGACCTGCCCGTCTCCCAGCCCTTCTTCAGGCTGCTCTGCATGGGCGACATCAAGTCCACCATGAGCAAGCTGCTGCACCACGCCCACTACCCCGACGGCCAATCGGAGGCCTCCACCGAGGACAGCCAGGAGACCTACTCCCTGGGCAGCGAGGACGAGGACTCCAAGTCCGAGTTCATCCTGGACCCGCCCAAGCCCAAGCCCCCCGCCTGGTACCACGGCATCCTCACCTGGGACCACTTTCAGCTGGTCAACCCCCACAGGTGAGACGGGTCGCCAGACGGACGGGTCGCCAGACGGACGGGTCCCTAGACGGACGGGTCGCCAGACCGATTGGCCACTAGACAGAGAGACGGGTCACTGGACAGACAGACGCGTCACTAGACAGATGGGTCCCTAGACAGACGGGTCGCCAGACGGACGGGTCACCAGACAGACGGGTCACCAGACGGACGGATCGCCAGACGGACGGGTCACCAGACAGACGGGTCACCAGACAGACGGGTCACCAGACAGACGGGTCGCCAGACAGACGGGTCGCCAGACGGACGGGTCGCCAGACGGACGGGTCGCCAGACGGATGGGTCGCCAGAAGGACGGGTCCCTAGACAGACGGGTCACTAGACAGACAGGTCATTAGACCGATTGGCCACTAGACAGAGAGACGGGTCACTGGACAGACAGACAGGTCACTTGACAGATTGGCCACTAGACAGAGAGACGGGTCACTGGACGGACAGACAGGTCACAAGACAGACGGGTCCCTAGACAGACAGAAATATCACTAGACAGACACAGGTCACCAGACAGACAGACAGGTCAGTAGACAGACAGACGGGTCACTACACAGACAGACGGGTCACTAGAAAGACGGGTAACTATATAGACTTGTCGTATTCATTTGGTGTGTGTGTGTGTGTGTGTGTGTGTGTGTGTGTGTGTGTGTGTGTGTGTGTGTGTGTGTGTGTGTGGGGTGTGGTTGCTGCGGGTGTGTGTAGGTGTGTGTGTGTGTGTGTGTGTGTGTGCAGGGCGCGGTTCCTGCGGGAGGTGAAGGAGCTATGTGTGAGGAGGAGACACATCGTGAGCAGTAAGACCCTCTCAGAGGACGACAAGAACACCCGACTACAAGACCTGATGCTGCGGAACCCGCTGGGCTCCGGACCCCCGCTGAGCATCGACGACCTGGGGTACGACCCCCAAAGAGATACCCCCAAAGAGACACCCCTCAAAGACACCCCTCAAAGACACCCCTCACATTTACCCCTTTATACATACCCCTATATATACCATTATTTATATATATGATTACAACAATAAACTTTTATTTATACATATATATATACATAGCCATATATATATATATATATATATATATATATATATATATATATATATATATATATATATATATATATATATATATATATATATATTGTATATACCCTTTTAGATACCTTTTTATACATACCCTTGATAATACCCCGAAAAAATTCCCTTTTATATACAGTATATGATAGATAGATAGATATGTAGATAGATAGATAGATAGATAGATGATATACCCCCTATATGTATACATACCCCCTTTTATATATGATAGATAGATAGATAGATAGATAGATAGATAGATAGATAGATAGATAGATAGATAGATATACCCCCTATATGGGTTGATTATGCATATTAACCCGTCTCCCTCTCTCTACCTGTCTCCCGCTCTCTACCTGTCTCTCAGGTTGAATTTCCAGTTCTGTCCGTCCTCTAAAGTCCACGGCTTCACTGCTGTGGACCTGAAGCCCAACGGAGACGACGAGGTAGGACCCCTACCTGTCTCACTACCTGTCTCGCTGTACGCGAACCTGCCTCGCTGTGTATGAACCCGTCCCCCTGTGTCTGTGCAGATGGTCACCATGGAGAATGCGGAGGAGTACGTCGAGTTGATGTTTGACTTCTGTATGCACACCGGCATCCAGAAGCAGATGGACGCCTTCAGAGGTACAGCGGAGCCCCCAGCAGCGCTCAGCATAGATCATGACATGTAGAAGCTGTAGAGACATTACCTGGAGCCATTTACACATCCATACTGTAGATGTGTTGTAACCTATGGAGAAGATGAGTGTATACCTTAAAAGAAATGGATATATCACTATGTACTGTAATAGAGGTGTATATATCACTATGTACTGTAATAGAGGTGTATATATCACTGTACTGTAATAGAGGTGTATATATCACTGTACTGTAATAGAGGTGTATATATCACTATGTACTGTAATAGAGGTGTATATATCACTATGTACTGTAATAGAGGTGTATATATCACTATGTACTGTAATAGAGGTGTATATATCGCTATGTACTGTAATAGAGGTGTATATATCGCTATGTACTGTAATAGAGGTGTATATATCACTGTGTACTGTAATAGAGGTGTATATATCACTGTGTACTGTAATAGAGGTGTATATATCACTATGTACTGTAATAGAGGTGTATATATCACTGTGTACTGTAATAGAGGTGTATATATCACTGTGTACTGTAATAGAGGTGTATATATGGCTGTGTTGCAGAGGGCTTCAACAGAGTGTTCCCCATGGAGAAGATGAGCTCGTTCAGCCACAACGAGGTCCAGATGATCCTCTGTGGCAACCAATCACCGACCTGGACCTCGGACGACATCGTCAACTACACAGAGCCCAAGCTGGGCTACACCAGAGACAGGTACTGAAGCAGACAGACGGGTACACGCTCAGTGTAGTGTAGTAATACTGGGCTACACCACAGACGGGTACTGAAGCAGACAGACGGGTACACGCTCAGTATAGTGTAGTAATACTGGGTTACACCACAGACGGATACTGAAGCAGACAGACGGGTACACGCTCAGTATAGTGTAGTAAAACTGGGATACACCACAGACAGGTACTGAAGCAGACAGACGGGTACATGCTCAGTGTAGTGTAGTAATACTGGGTTACACCACAGACGGGTACTGAAGCAGACAGACGGGTACATGCTCGTCATAGTGTAGTAATACTGGGCTACACTACAGACGGGTACTGAAGCAGACAGACGGGTACATGCTCGTCATAGTGTAGTAATACTGGGCTACACCACAGACAGGTACTGAAGCAGACAGACGGGTACATGCTCGTCATAGTGTAGTAATACTGGGCTACACCACAGACAGGTACTGAAGCAGACAGACGGGTACATGCTCGTCATAGTGTAGTACTGAGCCAGCTGTGTATTTGATCCTCTTCTGGGCTTTGCTCTCATCTAGTATCATGCTGTAGTAGTACTGTAGTAGTACTCTGGTAATACTGTAGTGGTAATACTGTTGTAGTACTGTAGTAGTACTCTGGTAATACTGTAGTGGTAATACTGTTGTGGTACTGTAGTAGTACTCTGGTAATACTGTAGTGGTAATACTGTTGTAGTACTGTAGTAGTGCTTTAGTGGTTCTTCAGTAGTACTGTAGTAGTAGTAGTCCTGTAGTAACGCTGTCTGTCTCTCTGCAGCCCTGGCTTTGTGAGGTTCGTCCAGGTCCTCTGTGGGATGTCTTCAGATGAGAGGAAGGCCTTCCTGCAGTTCACCACCGGCTGCTCCACCCTGCCCCCTGGTGGGCTGGCCAACCTGCACCCCCGGCTTACCATCGTCAGGAAGGTGAGAGGCTGCTCCAGGCCCCCCCCCCCTCGCTCTAAAGTGCTCTAATACGCCCTAGTAATCTCTAAAAGTCTTATATGCTCTAATACCCTCTAGTACGCAACAGCAAGCTCTAAAACACGAATATGCTCCAATACGCTCTAGTGCTCTGTAGTAAGCTCTAAAACTCTCGTAAAGACTCGAATATGCTGTAGTAAGCGCTAAGACTCATTTAAAGGCTCTAATATGCTGAAGTAAGCTCTAAAACTTTCTTAAAGACTCTAATATGCCATAGTAAGCTCTAAAACTCTTTTAAAGTCTCTTATATGATATAGTAAGCTCTAGAAGGCTCTTATATGCTGTAGTATGCTATACAACTCCCTTGAAGGCTCTAATATGCTGGAGTAAGTTCTAAAACTCTGAAAGGCTTATATGCTGTAGTACGCTCTACAACTTTTAAAGGCTCTTATATAATGAAGTAAGGTCTAAAGCTCTTAAAGGCTCTAATATCACCCAATGTCATGCTCTCAAACTCGAATATGCTCTAACACGCTGTAGTGAGCTCTACTGGCTCTTAAAGGCTCTCTGCGCTGTAGTGAGCTCTACTGGCTCTTAAAGGCTCTGCGCTGCAGTGAGCTCAACTGGCTCTCTGCGCTGTAGTGAGCTCTACTGGCTCTTAAAGGCTTTCTGCGCTGTAGTGAGCTCTACTGGCTCTCTGCGCTGTAGTGAGCTCTACTGGCCCTTAAAGGCTCTCTGCGCTGTAGTGAGCTCTACTGGCTCTTAAAGGCTCTCTGCGCTGTAGTGAGCTCTACTGGCTCTTAAAGGCTCTCTGCGCTGTAGTGAGCTCTACTGGCTCTTAAAGGCTCTCTGCGCTGTAGTGAGCTCTACTGGCTCTTACAGGCTCTCTGCGCTGTAGTGAGCTCTACTGGCTCTCTGCGCTGTAGTGAGCTCTACTGGCTCTTAAAGGCTCTCTGCGCTGTAGTGAGCTCTACTGGCTCTCTGGCTGTAGTGAGCTCTACTGGCCCTTAAAGGCTCTCTGCGCTGTAGTGAGCTCTACTGGCTCTTAAAGGCTCTCTGCGCTGTAGTGAGCTCTACTGGCTCTCTGCGCTGTAGTGAGCTCTACTGGCCCTTACAGGCTCTCTGCGCTGTAGTGAGCTCTACTGGCTCTTAAAGGCTCTCTGCGCTGTAGTGAGCTCTACTGGCCCTTAAAGGCTCTCTGCGCTGTAGTGAGCTCTACTGGCTCTTAAAGGCTCTCTGCGCTGTAGTGAGCTCTACTGGCCCTTAAAGGCTCTCTGCGCTGTAGTGAGCTCTACTGGCTGCTTGTTTCAGGTGGACGCTACAGACTCCAGCTACCCGTCGGTCAACACCTGCGTCCACTACCTGAAGCTGCCCGAGTACTCCTCCGAGGTCATCCATGCGGGAGCGCCCTGCTGGCGGGCCACCATGGAGAAGGGCTTCCATCTTCAACTGAGCATGCTTCCATCCCGTCGCCCGAGCCCGCGCCACCCCCCGGCGCAGCAGCCGGGCCAATCGGGAGCGTTCCCAGGAGGGGCGCTGGTCAGCGAGGAAGAGGCAGTGTTGTGTGTTTGTTTTGAGACATTTAAAGAAAAGTTTAAGTTGTGCTCTCTCCCCCCTCTCTCTCCTGTCCTCATCCTGGCTGCTGTCTGTCTCTCCCTCGTCCGTCCGTCCGTGTGTGTGTGTGTGTGTGTTTGTGTGTGTGGAGAGGCGTGCTGGCTGTGTGGGGGGGTTGTAGCGGTCCCAGTGCCTGCCTGGCTCCCCTGCAGACAGAGCCCCTGCTGGGCTGGTCCAGACTGATGGATTAGGACCAGGCACAAGCAGAATGAACCAAACAAGCTCAGCTCCCTGTATTTTCTTTGTATATTATAAACCTTTATTTAACTCAAGTTGCAGTTTGAGGTCAACAGATATTTTCAAATGTGTATGCTCCAAACAAAAAAATCATTAAAATATTTGCAAAGTATGAAACCATGTTGTCGTGGCGATCCAGTGTCTACCCCCCCCCTCGTCGTCGTCATGGTGATCCAGCATCTTCAGGGCACATTGTTTATGAACCACAAATGAATCCATGGTAGTCATGGTGATGGGTATGAGCTCCATGGTAGTCATGGTGATGGGTATGAGCTCCATGGTAGTCATGGTGATGGGTATGAGCTCCATGGTAGTGATGGGTATGAGCTCCATGGTAGTCATGGTGATGGGTATGAGCTCCATGGTAGTCATGGTGATGGGTATGAGCTCCATGGTAGTCATGGCGATGGGGCATTAGCTCCATGGTAGTCATGGTGATGGAGCATTCGCTCCATGGTCGTCATGGTGATGGGGCATTCGCTCCATGGTCGTCATGGTGATGGGTATGCGCTCCGTGGTCGTCATGGTGACGTCCTCAGCTGTGAGCCAGTGTGTCCAGTGCGCTGAGCGGGGCCAGGATGCGGGAGTGGTTGGTCTCCACCACGTGGCCGTTCTGGATCATCTCGTCCAGGATGATGTGGACCTTGTCCATGTTGAACATGATCTGACGGCCACTTAAGGAGCTCAACACACACACACACACACACACACACACACACACACACACACACACACACACACACACACACACACACACACACACACACACACACACACACACACACACACACACACACACACACACACACACACACACACACACACACACACACACACACACACACTCACAAAGGTTCCATATAGTGAAAGTTCATATTGTTGTCACTAGATGGCGATGATTATCCCTAATATTAATTAATCCTCAAATGATCCGACACCTAAAAGTAATACAAATACAACACGCTCATCCAACAGACTGAGGACCTCAAATGATTTTAAAAAGTGACGTGAGAACCTAAAATTGAGTTAGCACATTATAATATTATCGGAGGCGCACACCTGCACTCCACTGAGTGCAGGAGGGGCACTGAAGAGGATACATCCAGTTCCACTCTGTGGAGACAAAACATCCAGTCAGAAAACACAGAAGTGTACTATCGAACACTGATTGTGATTGGCTGATTGGCTGTGGCCAGTGGTCCCTGTTTCCAAGGTACCTCCAGCTCAACAGCTGATTGGTGGCTTCCGGAGGGCGGGACTCACCACGCGGCTGAAGTACTTGTCCAGGACCTCCACGAAGTTGTGGACCAGCTCGTAGACGGACAGCTCGTTCTGGAAGAGAGGACAGCATCAACACACACTGCTCTACTGCATGTTGAAATACTCTGAAACGGTTAGACCTAGCGTAGGGCTATAGTTAGCATGTTGCAATACTCTAAAACCAGTAACCTAGAGTTGGGCTGATTAACCATGAAGTCCTTCAGCAGACGCTTCCATCCAGAGTGACCCGCCCTGATTTCAAAGACATGTTCTCAAGAGGCCGGTAGGGGATACAGATCTACACTATCCTCTCTCCCCTGTTCTGAACTCCTCCTCTGGAGTGAGCAAAGCACTGCTCCCTCTGTGGATGTTATCTCCAGAGGTATGAGGCAGTACCTCCGATTCTGTGATCCCCACCACGATGTAGAGCGAGGCGTAGTGGCGGTACACCAGCTTGAAGTCCTTGTACTCCACGAAGGAACACTGGACAGGAAGTTGGGGACATGGGCATGGACGCTTAGAACATAACGTAGGATGCTTATAACAGTTAAGTATAATAGAGGTCTATCACAGTAAAGTATAATACACGTTTATAACAGTAAAGTATAATAAAGGTCTATCACAGCAAAGTATAATGATTAAATAGAGAAAATCATGAAAAGCTATTCAGACAGACAGGGATTCAGAGGCAGACAGATACCGCGATGCTGACAGATATGCAGAGTAGACAGACAGACAGACAGACAGACAGACAGACAGACAGACAGACAGACAGACAGACAGACAGACAGACAGACAGACAGACAGACAGACAGACAGACAGACAGACAGACAGACAGACAGACAGACAGACAGACAGACAGAACCAAGACAGACAACAGACAGACAGACCAGACAGCCAGACCACAGACCAGACAGACAGACAGACAGACAGACGAACAGACAGACAGACAGACAGACAGACAGACAGACAGACCGGACATGACAGACAGACAAGACAGACAGACACAGACAGACAGACAGACAGAACAGACAGACAGACAGACAGAACAGACAGACAGACAGACAGACAGACAGACAGACAGACAGGACAGACAGACAGACAGACAGACAGACAGACAGACAGACAGACAGACAGGACAGGACAGACAGACAGACAAGACAGACAGGACAGACAACAGAACAGACAGACCAGACAGACAGACAGACAGACAGACAGAACAGGACAGACAGACAACAGACAACAGACAGACAGACAGAACAGACAAGAACAGACAGACAGAACAGACAGAGACAGCAGCAGAGACAGACAGACAAGACAGGAACAGACAGGACAGGACAGACAGACAGACAGACAGACAGACAGACAGACAGACAGACAGACAGACAGACAGACAGACAGACAGACAGACAGACAGACCCAGACAGACAGACAGACAGACAGACAGACAGACAGACAGACAGACAGACAGACAGACAGACAGACAGACAGACAGACAGACAGACAGACAGACAGACAGACAGACAGACAGACAGACAGACAGACAGACAGACAGACAGACAGACAGACAGACAGACAGACAGACAGACAGACAGACAGACAGACAGACAGACAGACAGACAGACAGACAGACAGACAGACAGACAGACAGACAGACAACCACGCAGCTATGCAGAGTAGACAGACAGGCAGCTAGTCAGAGACAGAGAGATGGGGGATGCAGACAGACAAGACACCTCTTCCTTCTTGCGGTACAGACAGCCGCGCACCACGTCGGCCTCCAGAGCCGCCCTCCTGCTGAGCTCCACCGGCTGGTAGTAGCGCGACAGCCGCGTCTGACCCTGGCGGTTCACCATCAGCACGAACTTTATCATCTCCACCCCTGAGAACACAACCACAGATCTTCAAAGGGTTTGTAATGGCTGATCCCACCTAGACCTGGTGGCATGGCAGGACCCCTTTAATACACACCGACCACAGTCGTGAGTCTCTCACCGGCTAGACCATCAATCTAGGTCCACAGGCGGGTTCTGCTGTTTCCTGCCGCTGTCGACGCGACACACATTATTAATTGTTTCCTCAGAGGTCTTGAAAGCGTTATAATAACGACACAAACTACTGCTGCTTTCTACATTAACTCACAGCTCATAACAACATATGACCCATCTCTCTGGTACGCTGTGGCGCTCTCTGCTGCGCATGCTCAATGCGCCGTGTCCCGGCATGCAGCGCGGCGTGCAGCCAGCAGATCCAGGCGGAGCCGTAATGTCGGCCGGCTAGATCCAGCAGATCCAGACTCCCGACTCCTGCAGCCACTACACAGCCGACCGTCCCGCACCCACCCGCCCGCACACACAGCGGCACGACCGGCGGGCGGTGAGAGCCGGGGTGACCGGCGGGAGATCGACCAGTCGATCGGTAGCGCTGTGCTGGGACTTCTCCTACTTTCTCTCCAGAAAACATGGATGGAAGGAGGAGGTGGAGGAGGTGGTGGGAGGAGGGAGAAGGAGCAGGGAGGGGTGGGAATGGCCGCCCCGAGACAGCCGCAGCAAGGGAACAACAACCCCGCTAACCCGCCGACGGGCGGCGGGGCTCTGGTGCCCCAGCAGCAGCAGCAGCAGCAGCAGCAGCCGGCGGAGGAGATGCCCCCGCGGCCCCAGCAGTACACCATCCCCGGCATCCTGCACTACATCCAGCACGAGTGGGCCCGCTTCGAGATGGAGAGGGCGCACTGGGAGGTGGAGCGGGCCGAGCTGCAGGTAGCTAACCCCGCTAAAAACAACAGAGGCCACGTCGCTTTGCAGTAGGTCCGGGTGACATCCACCGCGGGGACAGGACGCCTTGCGTCGGCTCGGTGTGCGAGTGGATCGGTAACGTCGGTGTTATTATCGCGCTATTACGGATGAGTGCAGTGTTTGGGTTAGTTAACGGTACACGGTAGCGCTACTTAGGCTAGCTACCATTAGCTTCGATCCCCGTTAGCTTCTGATGCTGTCAGACACACCTCCTCCGACCGGCTCCACAGCGACCTGACAGTACGAGCCTGGCTAGTCTGGGGAAGAACCAGTCACTGCTGAAGTACCAGTCACTGCTGAAGTACCAGCCACTCCTGAAGTACCAGTTACTACTGGAATACTAGTGAAGCCAGCGGCCTGCCGGCTGGTGTGTGACCGCATCCCCCGTCAGGCCGACCCGCTGCGACAGCTGCTTCACGCGAGGCTGTGCCCCGGTCCGCCGGCGGTGAAGTAGCACAGTAAAGTGTAACTATTCCATTGGTGTAAATATTATCTCAATGACATGTACATGGAGGTCCAAACACAACAACATGTAGAGCAGGGGACGTTGTGGATATGACGTACAGCATGTTTATGGGATGGACACAGCCGCTCCCGGCATGCTTCTGTTTCTCTTGCTTTTCATTTAAAAAACATTTTAAGATGTGTGTGTGTGTGTGTGAGCGCAAGAGATTGTGTGAGAGCGAAGTCGAGAGTGTGTGTACTATGAGTGTGTGTACGTACTATGAGCATAATAGTGTGTGTGTGTGTGTGTGTGTGTGTGTGTGTGTGTGTGTGTGTGTGTGTGTGTGTGGGAGGGGGGAGAGAGGGCTGGATATCTCTTGGTACATTATCATCTTAGCTGTCCTGACTTGTTGTGAGTCTGTTGAATACTTAGAGGATGACGTTGTCAGCGTGAGAGAGCGTCACACTCCAAGAATACTAGTCTAACGATCCACAGTACCACAATAGAATATTACCCCAGAAACCTTAACAATAGCCCTCCTGAGTACCACATTACTATACTATAGCAGGATACTACAGTATAATGCTCTACAATACTACAAAAACAATAGAATACTATATAATGACTCAATACTACAATAGAATCTTTAAGAATACTGTTGGAATATTACTCTATATGATCTACGATACTCTAGAATACTCTATGGAATCCTCCAGTCGAACACTGTTGTTTGTTCCTGGTGTGTGGGGGTTCCCGATGGCCTCTGTCCTGGGGGGTCCGGCCTGTGGACACGGTGGACCACCACGGCTCCTTTACCAACTTGACGGAGTACTTTAGGGCAAGATTCCCAAGCTGGATTTACTGGATGTTGATGAGCATTATGGCCCTTCCCCTGTGGTGGCGTTTGTCCTGTGGTTGCCAGGTTGGGTATGTTTACTCTCTAAACTCGGTACAGAGTGGACACCCAGAAGTTCTTCACACCTGCCTGATGAAATAGGGATGTTCTATTTTCTAAGTCTTTCTACTGGTTCTCCTGGAAGCCGCCCAGTACCAACCATTGTCTGCTACTGTTGGCCACTTGAGCTGCCAACCACCACAGGCTTCTACTTGGTGTTCACCAGTTCCAGATGATGGTTGCTTACCTGTAGAGTAGCTAACTAACCAACACTCTGACTATTCTACCAGATCAGACTAGATGTTCACAACAGGACCACCAGATGATGGTAGTTCAGAGAGGAGGTCTGCGGGGCCAGAGGGGGGGGGGTCTTGCTGGCTCTCCTGGGCTCCGGTACTAAAAGTAGACCGACCAGGAATAACAGCCCTCCGCTCACTCATGACGGAGTGGGTTTGAACCTGATAGCAGATCCAGGGGAAGCAACTGTTGATTCAGACATGAGACAGGTGGTTTTGCTGAACCCTGTGATACCAGGAAACACCTCCACGCCCCAGCTCATGAGTCATGTTCACATCTGATACTCAGCCAGTAACTCACTCAGTCAGTCAGTCAGTTGCTCCCTCCCTCATTAAGTCAGTAAGTTGCTCCCTCACTTAGTCAGTCAGTCAGTCAGTCAGTCAGCCACACACTCATTAAGTCAATCAGTTGTTCCCTCACTGTCAGTCAGTCATTCAGTCATAACAATGCTACAGGTAAAGGTCCCTGAGACAGGACTCTAGCAGTAGCACCAGTTGTAGTAACAGTACTCCAGTGATAACCCAATGACACCACACTAACCCTCTCCAGACCAGCTGCGGCAGGAGAACCCTTTAGACCGGGCCGCCCTTTCGCTGAGGTGGTTATCTCCCATGTCTCGGGACTTTGACCCGTGGGTTTGGGTTTCCTAATCAGCGGCCGCTGATTAGTCACACACATCTCATTGCTCTGATTGTCTGCTGTCTGTCTTTCCACTTGCTTCCTGGGGCTGTTTGGTCTGTTTCTGTTGTCTTGGAAATGAAAGTGAACTGTGAGGTTCCAGACTGGTGCACAGTGGAGGATTGGCCTGGCGGGGTCAGGCTAGTTGTCCCTGTGGGACTGGTCAGGGGGCTCAGGTACTCTGCTGCTGGTCTCGCTCTCTCTCGTTCTCTCTCTCTCTCTCTGAGTCTGTCTGTCTGTGTCTGTCTGTGTCTGTCTGTTTCTGTCTGTCTGTCTGTCTGTCTGTCTCTCTCTGTGTCTGTCTGTCTGTAGATGAAAGTGACTGTGAGGTTCCAGACTGATGCACAGTGGAGGGTTGGCCTGGCGGGGTCAGGCTAGTCGTCCCTGTGGGACCGGTCAGGGGGCTCAGGTACTCTGCTGCTGGTCTCGCTCTCTCTCGTTCTCTCTCTCTCTCTCTGAGTCTGTCTGTCTGTGTCTATCTGTCGCTCTCTCTGTGTCTGTCTATTTGTCTGTCTGTCTCTCTCTCTCTTAGTGTCTGTCTGTCTGTCTGTCTGTCTGTCTCTTTCTCGCTCTCTGTCGCTGTCTCTCTCTGTCTGTCTGTCTCTTTCTCTCTCTCTCTCTGTCTGTCTGTCTGTCTCTCTCTCTCTGTGTCTGTCTCTCTCTCTGTGTCTGTCTGTCTATTTGTCTGTCTCTCTCTGTGTCTGTCCGTCTCTTTCTCGCTCTCTGAGTCTGCCATGTCTTTCTCTCTGTCATTGTCTCTCTCTCTCACTGTCTCTCTGTCTCCATCTCTCGGTCTCTCTCTCTTGCATACACGCTGAGAGTAGACACACACATATTTCCTTGTTGTCATGACGACACTAGACGAAGAAGGGACCCCCGGTCAAATTAGTGTGTGTGTGTGTGTGTGTGTGTGTGTGTGTGTGTGTGTGTGTGTGTGTGTGTGTGTGTGTGTGTGTGTGTGTGTGTGTGTGTGTGTGTGTGTGTGTGTGTGTGTGTGTGTGTGTGTGTGTGTATATTAATAGCACACTGTGTCTTGCATGCCTTCAGTGTTTGGTTTCTTAGCCAGCTGGATGGACAGACAGCCAGATGATGATGATGTTAATCTTGGACCTGGGGGCCTACTATAAGTGTGTTATCATCCAGATAAATCACACATTTTAACCAAAATAACCGAGAAGGCTTTTGGTATATCACAGCTTTGTTCTGGAAGAGTTCTGGTATATAACAGCTGTGTTCTGGAAGGGTTCTCGTGTATTAAAGCTGGGTGTTCTAGAAGAGTTCTGGTATATAAACGGCTGTGTGTTCTAGAATCGGTCTGGTATATTACAGCTGTGTGTTCTATAAAAAGGTTCTGCGCACACACAGCCCTGTCTGCATACAAGGCGGAAGTTTGACTGAAAATTAGCTCAAAGGATTTCTGTATCATTTATTCGCTGTATCTGTTCCCATTGCACACAACTATGAAGCAAAGAAAGTGGAGCCCGTTGTTCAGCCTGACCTGAGCCGGTCTGCGCCTGAATACTGGACTACGTGACGGCCGTGTGAAGCTTCCCTTCCGCTTTGAGCACGCTGCCTTTCACTGTCTTCCTATCTCACTGTCTTCCTGACCACTTATCAGGTCCCGATCAGGTCCCGATCGTGGTCTGACCTTTGGACCCATGTCCCTCTCCCGGGACGCTACGGCCACGCTACAGGGCAACGCCAGGGAGGGAGCTGTTAACGATGATCCGTTAAGGGTGCAATGTGTGTACAGTGCTTTGGTACACAGCTGAAGGATATGTCCTCAAAAGTCCCTACGGACGACTACAAGCAATTCCCCACTGGGCTTTAAAGGCCGAGCAACACCAGAGGGCGACAGAACTCCTGTGAATCAATGTCGTCCATGGAAATTATATATCCAGCTACAGGTGTGCCCCGCCCCCCCCTTGAAGGGTGCAGCCGGGAGCAGGTTGGGTTAGCTGCCTTGCTCAGGGACACCTGGCTCTTATACCGGTATAGTTGATGATTGATCCTGGGGGAGAGGATATCCGATCATTCTTTATTGATCCTATTGGTTCCTGAGCTCTCGCCTTCCTCCCCCTCCAGGCCAGGATAGCGTTCCTCCAGGGAGAGAGGAAGGGTCAGGAGAACTTGAAGAACGACCTCGTCAGAAGAATCAAGATGTTGGAATATGCCCTGAAACAGGAGCGGTAAGAAGTTCCTCCTCCTCCCTCCACAGTACTACTACAGGACTATGAAGTACTACTACAGTACTCATAATACTACTATAGTACTACTGCAGTAGTACTAAACAGAACCACAAAGTACAAAACAAACTACTAAGTACAGATGAAGAAATAAGCAGTACTTCTTGATTTTACTATGCGGTACTACTATAAAATACTACTTAAGTACTACTAACGTACAACTACAGTACTACGCGCTACTGCCTTCTCTTCTCTTACTCACAATGTTTTTCTTCTCAGAGCAAAGTACCACAAGTTAAAATACGGAACTGAGCTGAACCAAGGAGAGGTCAAGCCTCCGAGCTTTGAAACAGGTACTGCTATACTGGATGATACTTAAGTACACCTCAATACTACTATACTACACATACATACTGGTGTACTACACATAAATACTACTATAATACACATGCATACTGCTGTACTACACATAAATACTACTATAGTACACATACATACTGCTGTACTACACATAAATACTACTATACTGCTGTACTACACATAAATACTACTATACTACGCATACATACTGCTGTACTACACATAAATACTACTATAGTACACATACATACGGCTGTACTACACATAAATACTACTATACTGCACATACATACTGCTGTACTACACATAAATACTACTATACTACGCATACATACTGCTGTACTACACATAAATACTACTATACTACGCATACATACTGCTGTACTACACCTAAATACTGCTACACTGGATGATACTTAAGTACAACTCAATACTACTATACTACACATACTTACTGGTGTACTACACCTAAATACTACTACACTGGATGATACTTAAGTACACCTCAATACTACTATACTACACATTCATACTGCTGTACTACACATAAATACTACTATACTAGACAAATACTACTATACTACACATTCATACCGCTGCACTACACATAAATATTACTATACTACATACATACTACTATACTACACACACATACTGCTGTACTACACATAAATACTGCTATACTACATACATACTGCTGTACTACACATACTATAGTACACAAATACTGCTGTACTACACATAAATACTACTATAGTACACATACGTACTTCTGTACTACACATAAATACTACTATACTATACTGCTGTACTACACCTAAATACTACTATAGTACACATACATACTACTGTACTACACATAAATACTACTATACTGCTGTACTACACCTAAATACTACTATAGTACACATACATAGCGTTATACTACTCGTTAATACTGCTATAGTACACATAAATACTGCTATACTACATCTAAATACTACTATACTACACATAACTACTACTTTACTTCACATAAATACTGTTATGCTACACCTTAATACTGATATACTACATATAAATACAGTTATACTACACCTCAATACAACTATACTACACATACATACTGCTGTACTACACATAAATACTACTATACTACACATACATACTGCTGTACTACACATACATACTGTTGTTCTACACCTCAATATTACTATAGTACACATACATACTGCTGTACTACACCATAATACTACTATACTACACATACATACTGTTGTACTACACCTCAATACTACTATAGTACACATACATACTGCTGTACTACACCTCAATACTACTATAGTAAACATAGATACTACTTTACTTCACATAAATACTGTTATGCTACACCTTAATCCTCCTATATTAAACCTCAATACTACTATACTACACATAAATACTGCTAAATGTATAATGTGTGCATTTTGTGTTTTCCAGATGAAACCAAAGAAGCAGAAGTCACGTCTCCGCCAAACTGTCAGCTGACCTGGAAACAAGGAAGACAGCTGCTGAGACAGTAAGATACACACTCTATAGTGTACATACTCACACCACCCACTCAGACAGTAAGATACACACTCTATAGTGTA
Organism: Melanogrammus aeglefinus; assembly: GCA_900291075.1. Taxonomy (NCBI): domain Eukaryota; kingdom Metazoa; phylum Chordata; class Actinopteri; order Gadiformes; family Gadidae; genus Melanogrammus; species Melanogrammus aeglefinus. The sequence goes on along the minus strand of OLKM01003919.1, from coordinate 5,541 downwards.
CATACTCACACCACCCACTCAGACAGTAAGATACACACTCTATAGTGTACATACTCACACCACCCACTCAGACAGTAAGATACACACTCTATAGTGTACATACTCACACCACCCACTCAGACAGTAAGATACACACTCTATAGTGTACATACTCACACCGTCCCTCCAGTAAGATACACTTTATACTACACAGACAGCTCCTAAGACGGTACAATTCACACTTTATGTTAATAATGTGTGTATAGATTGTGTGTTAATGTATATATTGTATATACAATAATACTCAAGGTCCCTGCAGGAGTTGGGCTACACAGACACTATCCTGGATATGTATATAATGCATATAATGTTTATAATGTATATATAATGTGTGTGTACTCCAGGTACCTTCAGGAGTTGGGCTACACAGACACCATCCTGGACATGTATATAATGTATATATAATGTGTGTGTACTCCAGGTACCTTCAGGAGGTGGGCTACACAGACACCATCCTGGATGTGCGGTCCCAGAGGGTGCGCTCCCTGCTGGGTCTGGCCGGCTCGGAGCACAACGGCTCCCTGGAAAACAAGAACCTGGAGCACATCCTCAATGGAACGGAGTCCCCCGGCAAGAGGAGGGAGCAGGACACCAAGAGGTCAGTGGTATAGATCAGAGCACGAGTACTAGTACTCTGAGCATGAGTACTCAGAGCACGAATACTAGTACTCTGAGCACGAGTACTCAGAGCACGAATACTAGTACTCAGAGCAGGACACCAAGAGGTTAGTGGTACAGATCAGAGCACGAGTACTCAGAGCACGAGTACTCAGAGCACGAGTACTCTGAGCACGAGTACTCAGAGCACGAATACTAGTACTCTGAGCACGAGTACTCAGAGCAGGTCACCAAGAGGTCAGTGGTACAGCTCAGAGCACGAGTACTCAGAGCAGGAGTACTGGTACTCAGAGCAGGAGTATTCAGAGCAGGAGTGCTAGTACTCAGAGCAGGAGTACTGGTACTCAGAGAGCAGTACTCGTAGCAGGAGTACTGTACTCAGAGCAGTAGTACTGGTGCTCAGAGCACTAGTACTCAGAGCAGTAGTACTTATACTCAGAGCAGTGTAGTACTTATCTCAGAGCAGTAGTACTAGTACATAGGGCAGTCGTACTTCAGAGGTCAATAGTACTAATACACAAGAGCTCCATAGTACCTATACTCAAGAGTTCAGTAGTACTTATACTCAATCGGTCAATAGTACCTTTACTCTGAGGTCACTAGTACTCAGCTCTGAGCAGTAGTACTAGTACTCAGAGCATGAGTACTTATACTCAGAGGTCGATCGTACTAATACTCAGAGATGAGACCCTCACAGCAGCCGTTAGGGTCAAAACCAGAGTGATGATGATGATGGCGGTGATGAAGGTGATGATGATGGTGATGATGATGACTATTATGATGATGATGATTATGGTGGTGGTGATACAGGAGTCCCGGGGACGTCCTGGAGACGTTTAACTTCCTGGAGAACACGGAGGACAGTGATGAGGAGGAGGAGGAAGAGGAGGGCGACATGCTGGACCACATCAACACGCACACGGCGCAGCGCAAGAAACACAAGAACAAGGTACACACACTCACGCATACACACATATGCACACAAACCACTACATATCTTGTTAGCATTAGCATTGTATGCTACTTATGCTACGGTAACTCCATCATATACCGGTAGTATAATCTGCCGGTCGCGGCGCTGTGTGCAGGTGGCTAACGAGGGGCTAGCGTCGGAGCTCGCAGAGGACGCGGACACGGAGGAGGCGCTGAAGGAGTTTGACTTCCTGGTGACGGCGGAGGACGGCGAGGGAGCCGGGGAGGCCCGCAGCTCCGGGGACGGCACCGAGTGGGGTGAGGGCTAGCTTAGCCTAGCGTAAGCATAGCCTAGCGCTAGCCTAGCACTGCTCTGCTAGCGTAGCCTAGAGTTTATCTTCGCCCATTACCCTAACAGGAGTGAAAGGCTGACTCGAAGAGCAATGCTACCGCTAGGTTAACCTAGCGCCTGTTGTGTTAGCCAAGCGCCTGTTGTGTTAGCCTTGCGCCTGTTGTGTTAGCCACTAGCAACCTGTTAGGGTTAGCCTTAGGCGAGCTGTTAGTTTTTAGCCCTAGCGCCTGTTAGGTTCTAGGTTAGCTAGGGCCTGTTAGGTTAGCTAGGGCCTGTTAGGTTAGCCTAGGGCCTGTTAGCTTAGCCTAGCGGCTGTTAGCTTATCCTAGCGGCTTTTAGGTTAGCCTGGTGCCTCTTAGCTTAGCCTAGAATTAGTTAGCGTAGCCGAGGGCTAGCCAGGTTAGCTTAGCAGTGGGCGGGCTAGCGCCCGTGTCGTCTTGGGCCTTTTTGTTAATAAAGTTTTATTTTCCCTCTCAGCGGAGCCACTGCCATACCCTGCCAGTGGGGGGAAGTCCTTCCTGTTGGGCGGCAACGAGGACGTCCTGGAGAACGTGCTCGGACTGGGCGACCTCGCTGACCTCACCGTCGCCAACGACGACCCCGACTACAGCTATGACGTAATGACCACACACGTGTGCACAATTGCTGTGTGTCGGCGTGTCAGTGTGTGTGTGTACATACGTGTGTGTGTGTGTGTGTGTGTGTTTACATAGTACGTCAGTGTGTGGGTGTGTGTGTGGGTGTCTGCGTGTGTGCGTGATGTTGTAGATCCACATCCGTGCTGCTCTGATGCCCTCGCGCGTCCCGTTCACTGATGTCATATCCCGTTCAGTGATGTCACTTCCTGTGTGTGTGTCAGCTGCCGTCCAGTAAGGACTCGTCCTTCCGGAAGACGTGGAGCCCCAAGTACACGCTGCGGAGCCACTTCGACGGGGTGCGGGCGCTGGCCTTCCCCTGTGGAGACCCTGCATGGTCACGGGTGTCTTGAGGACCAGACCTCTGAAAGCTCTGGTGATTGCTACCTCACCAAGACCCTCCCCGCCAAGAAGTAACGGCCCTGTCCTGGAGCCTGGCATGGGGGAGGCGGGGAGGGGTGGGTAGTTATATGGTGATTCAGGGATAGTGATGGAGGTGGTGTTTTTGGAGATGATGGGGGGGGGGGGTGAGGGTGTTAGAGATGGAGATGTTGTCCTAACTTGATGCGCGTTTTCTGGTTCTTCTAGAAGTGCCTCTTTCGATGTGGAAACCCATCTACACATTCAGAGAGCCCACATTGTAAGACACACACACACACACACACACACACAACCCATCTACACATTCAGAGCCCACATGTAAACACACACCACACACACACACACACACACACACACACACACACACACACACACACACACACACACACACCTCTTCAGGAATTCACCAAAATTTCTTTCTTTCTTTCTTTCTTTCTTTCTTTCTTTCTTTCTTTCTTTCTTTCTTTCTTTCTTTCTTTCTTTCTTTCTTTCTTTCTTTCTTTCTTTCTTTCTTTCTTTCTTTCTTTCTTTCTTTCTTTCTTTCTTTCTTTCTTTCTTTCTTTCTTTCTTTCTTTCTTTCTTTCTTTCTTTCTTTCTTTCTTTCTTTCTTTCTTTCTTTCTTTCTTTCTTTCTTTCTTCCTTCCCCCCCCCAGTGGTGCGGTGCTGTGTGTGACTATGAGCTCCAGCGGTGAGCAGTGTTTCACCGGCGGCATTGACGCCAACATCCACTGGTGGAACATGTGCCGCAGTGTTGCTAACGTGGACCCCTACGACACCTACTGGTAGGCCAGCTGACCCCTACTGACCCCTGAAGCCCCGATGTCTTTACACATACTGTGGGGTCATGATCGTGAGTGACCTCCCGTGGTGTTTCTGCCCCCGACGACAATCAGAGCCCCCAGCGTAGCTGGCGGGCCTCAGTGGGCCTGGGCCGATACGGACGCCGTGTGGGCGTACTGGGCTTACGAGTGGCATCAAGAAGCGCCTGCTGTCATGCTCGGCCGACGGGACGTGAGGTGTGGACCCTCCAGGACCAAGGGCGGAAAGCCGTGGTGCACCCCTGAACGCCCCGACGAGGTAGACCCCCGCCCCCGGCTGGGTTCACGTTGACTTCACCGGGGGGCAGGTGACCTCACCGCTGGGGGGTCACGTGACCTCCACCGGGGGTCACGTGACCTCACCGGGGTCACTGGACCTCACCGGGGGTCACGTGACCTCATCACGGGGGTCACGTGACCCTCACCGGAGGTCACACACAGACGCTGTGGGTCTGTGTGTGTGTTGTGTGTGTGTGTTTGTGTCACGTTGGACCTCACCGGGTGTCTACCTGTCCGGATTTAAAACAGTGTCGTACCTGGTCATGTCAGGCCTGTGTCTATCTGACGTGTGCGTGGTGTGTGTGTGTGTGCGGTGCGTGTATCTGCAGAGCACGTATATTCGACGTCGGTGGACTTTCAAATGGCTGTGACCCCGCCCACATGGTGACATCATTCAGCAGTGGCGATGTGGTCCCTCTATGACCTGGAGACCTCTCCAGCAGGGCACTGGTGCTGGCACGGCCAGGGCCAGGGAGAAAGCAGTACGTACACGCACGCAAGCAGACACACGCACACAAGCAGACACACACACTGGAAGCATTATCCTCACGTGATTTGCATATGCCCGCCCCCAGCACTGCCAGGAGCCAATCACATCAACAAGGTGGTGAGCCACCCGACCCTCCCCCTCACCATCACCGCCCACGAGGACAGACACATCAAGTTCTACGACAACAAGACAGGTCCGTGGTGCCTGTCTGTCTGCCTGCCTGCCTGCCTGTCTGTGTGTCTACCGCGTCAGATAAAAATGCCTGTTTCTGTCAAAACCTGGTTCGATATACAAAAGGTTGGGGACCTGTGGTGTGTGTGTGACTGATGTGGTGTGGGTGTGGTGTGTGTGGTGTGGTGTGTGTGTGTGTTGTGTGTGTGGTGTTGTGTGTGTGGTTGTGTGTTAGTAAGGTGGTTCATGAACATTGGTGGCTCAACGCTGGAGACGCGGTCAACCAAGCCTGGCGGTCACCCTAAACGGGGGGCCATCTTACTTTGGAATGGTTTCAGGAAGTTTAAAAGGGTCAACGGCATTTCAACTTTCCTGTGGATAGGTGGGGCTTACGGTCTTAACATGATTTGCTAACTTGTGGGCTAGTTTGGAAAAGAGTGGGCTTAAAAACATGGTGGGTATAGCAAAAAAGAAAAACATTTTTGCCCGGCCGCCAAAAAACCGCGGTTTGGTCCGGAACACAGCACTAAACAGTGTTGGGCCATCCAAAAAGAAGCTTACCAGCATGCTTACCCAGAGCTAACCAAACAGAAAAAAAAACTTAGGGAACATTGCTAACACAGAGTTAACACCTGTCGAACAGAGAGCTAAAAACAACATGGCCATCACAGGAAAAGGCTAACGTGTGGTGGGGCTAATGTTGGAGGCTAAAACGGAGGCGTAAACGGGGCTTACCCTGCAGGATAGCTTTGAGGGCAACGTGGCGGTAACAAGAGCTACAGGTGGCTACCCTGCAGTAGTGAGGCTAACGGGAGCTAACAGAGCTAAACACGGGCTACCCTGGCA
>OLKM01003918.1:0-27861 GCA_900291075.1 Melanogrammus aeglefinus | reverse complement strand
GGCATGAGCACGAAATCATATCAAAACTGAATTACATACCCCTTGTGGTGTGGAAACAGATATACAGTTACAGAATAACATCACAGTTTCAATCATACACTACTTATGTCAACACGGAGTCACTTAGAATATCGATTAATGAATGTACTGTCGTTATTTATTACCACGCCTCTCTCATGCTGTTGAACGCTCCGTTGCTTGCATGGCCTTCACAACTTCCGTTGGTGAATAGCGTCCTCGGTTACTAAGCGCCGTCCAACGTCTTGGCAGACATTCTTCGCTGATCAAACACGACGATGCCTGGTAAACAATAAAATGTAAAAGACACACCTGTGAATTATATTTTGACGTGTCATAGTTCACGTCATGCAGCTGTGTTCAGTAAATAAATAATTAAATACATAAATAGGAACCGTTTCGGCATGTGGTCTATCTGCTTAGACCATATGAAATATTTTGATGTTGAATGTTGATGGCGCAGTTGTTTGAATAAAGAGATTGATTCAATACAATTATTAAAAGCCTCCTGTTTATTATGTGTCGTGTATCCAAGGGTGCGTGCGTGCTTCGGAGGTTCTTGATTGACGATTTCGAGTATATTGAATACTTCTCAGTCAATATCGAATTAGTATTTGCCAAGAATGCACATTCCAGCACCGATTATGAAGGCACCATCCAGGTGACCTTCACCGTCGGTGTGGGAAAAACAAGCTTTCAAACCAGCTCACGACACTATATCAACAACCCCTGTCCTGGGATTCAGAATACAAATGCCATAACCAAGTTTTTCATTGTTTCCATGCCTGCTGATCACGGCCATTCTCCATGTTGAACAAACAAACAGTTTTATAATTGTCCCTTAACTATGAACCGTACCTAGCTAACGTGACTTAAAGCCGAGGTTACGCGTACAAACCATGCTTTTGTACCGTACACCCTAGTATATGTTAGGGATAATGCGCGACAGTGTCCATTAGATCATAATTAATGGACGACGCCTCCGCGCGTCTCATTAATGATATATAACGACCCTCGAAGAGGCATTATACCGCTATACCAATGTCTACTTACAGAGAAAATACATATTAAATCATTCATTCATGATTTATGTTGTTTTTACCGTAAAATCATAAGTTTTTCAACAAGAAAGCGGCTGAGCGGCATATTTACATCCTTGTCCGCAGGGTGCCATGAAAACCTGCTGTGGCCACACAAATAAGAACCGCCGTCGATCACAGCAGTGAAGCAGTTATTATGCAGCGAGGGGAATGAGATGATTCTAATGCCCAATCCGATTTCTTGGCTCAAAGGGAAAATCTCAGCCCTAGCCTTCGCTGTTGCGCGGTCACGCGCCGTGGACCATGTCCCATATACAGTTTAAGGTAGTTAAGGTAAGGAGGGCTTAACATCCCTCAAAATTGGACATTTCGATGGGCACCTCAAAGCCGCTCAGTTGGACTTGCTCCCACATTACCTGCGAGGATAGAAAACTAAAATCAAGAATATCCATAGACAGTGCGAGGGCAAAAAGATGCGACAGATGAATTAACTATTAATTATTTTGTTAATTATACTCCTGCAGCCCCGGCCGCGAGCTCTCGAAGATCTGGATATCATACACCTGAGCCGGGGCAGCTCCGCGACCTGGCCGGCGCGGCCGCGGCGGGAGCTGCCGGGCTCAGGTCTATGAATCAGACCCTTCCAGTTCTAGTGACTCCAGGTAGAAAATATAACTATATATTTAATTATATAGTAAATATATATAAGTAATGTATATATTATTGAAATGAGTTTCAATGCTTATGACTTCGTTATAACCGTACATAACCGTGGGTTGAATGTGCATTAGCACTAATCGCTAGTAGCGATATAGCTCGCGGTCTCGCAACAGTGTTTGTCTGTCAACATGCCTACTTTCATGTCCCTGTCGCCCATTTGATTGCATGTTTATGGTAATGTGTAGGGCTGTAGAACGGACTTCGGAAAGATCTGGAATACTCGACACTGAGCCCGGCAGCTCCCCCGACCCTGGGCGGCCGACCCCGGTCCACGGCGCGGCGCAGAGCCCGTATATGTCATAATGTCGTATGGATATCGAATCTTCCAGGTTTTGTGACGTCACCAGGTAGGGTGTGTCCCATTTTGGTAGGGGATCGGTTAGGGGTAGCAATGAGGTGTAGGGTGGGTTACGGTTGAGATGTAGGGTGTGAGAAGTTGAGCAAGAAATGGGGATTGGCCTTAACGTTACGTATGATACAAAGTATCAATTCGAAGGCCATAGTGCACTTATTACGCGTGTGTGTACGAGAGATCATGAAATTTACTGTGAAATGTCTTGTGATTCCTGTTGCCACCGGTTACCAAAGCGTTTGACCAGCGCGCGTCATTTAGAAACTGTCTCAGGCAATTTGACCGAACATCTTCATAGGTGTGTCATTATCATTTTTTAATGGACACCCAGCAGCCAATCAGACCTCGAGTATTCACCCAGACCATGGTATAAATAAATATATATATATGTTGTGTAAATTGTGGTTAAGTGGCGGCTGTTAAAGTCTGTTACTTCATCACACGAAGCGTACACTTTCTTATTGCTTAACCCTGCTGGGTTATAAACTTTATTCTTACGACTGTAGGGTTAACATTCATCTCGGTCCGTAACTCCGGTGGTGTCACTTCAAAAATGTCGGTGTGGTAACACTGAACTGAATAAAGGTTCTACAACAATTCCTATTGTGACATCCTTTCTCTTTGAGAGTTTGTGCTGTTATCTCAAAATTTGACTTTAGTCAACCAGACAACATTCTAATTACACGTGCTTATTATTCAATCATAACAGTTACATATGTTCATAAATTCAAAATCTTCTCTCAGCAACTGATGCAAATAGCATTTACAAACAAAACTGTAATCATAACATATTCAAAATATTCAAAAATTTGACTTTAGTCAACCAAGAAACTCTTAGCTACTGATGAGTTTTTGCTTAACTCTTACGTCATCGATAATCAACATATGCAAACCATATTTTTGTTTTTGTTTCCTTTCTTACGTAATATCACGTGCATATTACAAATCTGCATATCACTTTATTTCCAGCATGATAACACAGTCCCACTGTACGCTGTGGCTTGCACCAACTGTACGACCAGCTTCTGGTCGTGACAGGGTAATTTCTGTATCAGTGTCTTTGGTGTAATGTCCTGCTGGACAGTGTGAGGACAGGAACAGTCTCTGATCGTTCATTTCCCACAGCCTGTGGCTGACTGGGGATGCTGATTCATCAATGTCAATAGGGTCACTGAAAGTCACTTCAGGTTAAGGTGCACGCTGAGGTGTCTTGCGATTTCTCCTTATGAACTCCTCCAGAGTGCAACTGACCTCATAGGTCTCCCATCAACTGGCTTCAGCACCCTGCCTAGTCTCCAGACAGTGTGGGGTGGGAATGGCTGTATCCTCACACAGTCACCTGAGGTAAGTATGTCCAGGTCTCTAGCTGCTCTGTTGTAGTATGTACTCTGACATTGCTGCTTGTTTTTCAGATTCTGACTGACCCGTACAACTTTTGGTCTGAGCAGACTTGCCTTCGTTGGCAGCATTTTGGTACGGCGACTTAGTAGCCGCTGTGCTGGGCTGCTATACAGGCCCTGTGATGGTGTGTTACGGTGGTCCAGAAGAGCAAGATAAGGATCCTGCCCAGCTGCTTTGGCTTTGATGAGAAGTATTTTTGCTGTCTTAACAGCTGATTCGGCCTTGCCATTGCTCTGTGGGTAACCAGGCAATGAAGTCACATGCTGAAATCCCCACTGTTCACTGAATTTTTTGAAGTCCTGGGACGAATATTGTGGGCCATTGTCCGAGATTACTGCATCCGGAATTCCTTGGCGGGCAAAATGTGCTTTCAGTTTCTTTATCACTGTCGTAGATTTAGTGTCCGCCAAGTAGTCTATTTCCCAGAAGTTTTGAGAAAATAATCCACAGTGGATGAGGATAGTCTTTACTGTCAACACGAAAAGATCTGTGTCCCACCTTTGCCCACGGCCTGCTCGGAAACTTCATGTGATATTAGTGTTTCTTTTCTGTTGTTTATCGTCCAATTGATCTACAGATATCACACTTGGCAATATACTTTTTTATCTGATCGTTCATGCCTAGCCAGTAGACACACTCTCTAGCTCTGCGTAGGCATCCTTCAACACCCAGATGCGATGAGTGTAATCGGCTGGTGATGTCTGATCTCAGTGTGTCCGGAATGATGGCTGCTCACCCACGAGCAGACGATTCCATCTTGGTGACTTAGTTTCTCCTTGCAATGAGAGGTAAGGCCTGATTCCTACTTGGTACCTGTGCTCTTATCGTTTGGCCATTTTCTGTATCTATTGTTGTTAATGAGAAGCTGCAATGTATTATCGTCTTTTCTTGTGGCAGACCGTATGTCTTGTAGTCTGTCAGATGAGATCGGTAAGTGTTGCACCATGTTGACAGTCTCTACTTCATCTTCCACAGGTGTACTCTCAGGAAGATAGGCTCTGCTGAGCGTGTCAGCTAGCAACATGTCCCGTCAGGCACATACATAACGTCCACCATCATTATTTTTGTATGCGCAGCATCATGCCCTCTGCAGCCTTTTGGGAGCACTTCAGTAGTGGACTTTCGTACTATGGTTTCTAACGGTTTGTGATCACTCTGGACCGTGACTTTTGCGACCATATGTGTATTGGTGGAATTTTTCCCATGCTGAAAACCATAGCTAAAAACTCTTTTTTTCTATTCGGGCATAACGACCCTCAGTCTGTGTCAGTGCCCTGCTTGCAAAAGCGACTGGCTTTACCATCTGCATGAGCGCTGCGCCGCGCCCAAGCCTGTGTCTGAAGCGTCGCATTGTACTGTCAGCTCCTCATCTGGGTTATAATATTTCAGTACCGGAGCGTTCACTATTCTCTCTTTAAGTTTCAGGAATGCTCTCTCTCGTGCTCTGTTGTCCATTTCCACTCTCCTGTCTTTGTGTGTCAGGTCTCTAAGCACTTTGCACTGGTCTGAGAGGTGAGGGAAAAACTTGGTGAGGTAGTTTACCATACCTAGAAGCCCTCTGCACTCCTTTACATCCGTCGGTGCCGGCATCTGCTCCACGGCACACACTTTTTCAGGATCCACTTTGAGTCCATCTGCTGTCAAGCGGTGTCCAATGTATGTGGTCTCCTTTTGTCTCAGTCTGAATTTTTCTGCGTTTAGTTTTATGTTCTTTTCCCTGCATCTGTCAAGAACCTGTTTTAATTTTTCATTGTGATCCCGTTCTGCTTTCCTCTTGTGTCCTCCCCCTTGTACCGTGATCAGGATGTCATCCGCAATGATGTAAAGACCAGGTACATTGTCCAACGCCTGTGTGAGCTTTCTCTGGAATATCTCAGGGGCCGGACTTATGCCCATCGGCATCCTCCATCAGCCATCTGTAACGTCCGAAAGGAGTAGGCGAATGTTGTCAAATAGCTGGATTCCTCCTCCAGCTGTACGTGCCAGAAATCCACTCCTTGACACATCACACCACTGTGAACACTCTGGACAAGTCATAGGAGTTCAATGGTTGGAAGTGACTGCCGCTTTTAATGCTTTTGTTCAAGGGTTTGGGATCAATACATACAGACTCTTGGCTTACCCGTTCTGTTTCTGTACTACTACCACCATAGCACTGATCCCAGTCCGTGCTGCATTCTACAGGAGTGATTATTCCTCTGTGTTGCAAGTCTTTGAGCTCTTCCTTCAGTGTTTCATCCAGGCGACTGGGACCCGTCTCTTTTGGCAACTGCAGCACCGGCTTCACTGTGCTGTCCATCTCTCCATTTCGGTATTTTCCTTCAAGACAGCCGTCTCCAGTGAACAACATCAGCATAATTGTTTTTAATTTGTTCCAATTGTCCACTGTTGTTTTTCCAGTTTTTCCTGTTGTGACTATACTGTCTATTGTCATGATATTCTCATGGTGCACTTTAATCAGTCTCATTGCCTCACTGGCTCTTCTGCCTAGCAGAGGCACTGCACCGTCCGCATTTACCACTTGGAAATCCAAGCGATATTGTTTGTGATTTCTTATTTTAATTTTACATTTTCCCAATGGCCTCAGTTTGCTTTTGTTGTACATAACTAGTACACTGTTAGTGTGTTCTAGCTTAATGTCTGGATTAAGCCGGTTAATGGGGATAATGTTGCAACTAGCACCACAGTCTATTTGGAATCTGACCAGACCTTTGTCTAGTAGCATGCCAGCATAGAGAAGCTGAGTGTCCTCTTTAACTGTGTCCTTCTCTTTTCCATCCTTCACTCTCTCTGAATCCACATCTGTGCTTGTGTCTGTCTCCACTGCATCCACTGTCTCAGTGATACAGGTTATATCTTCATACTCATCACTCAAATATTCTGGTTGCAATAGCACAGTTTTCCTTCCACCTTTGTTCTCCGGTTTTTGCTTTACATTTTGCTGCAAAGTGGTTCTCTCTTGCCACACTTAGCGCATTTCTTCCCAAACGCCGGACATTTCTGTTTACTTTTTTCATGTGTTTTCCCGCAGAATTTACACTCCACTGTGTTGTTTCCTTTCCTTTGGTACTGCGCTCCTTGCACAGCATGTACCACCTCTACCGTCGGTGCGGAGATGGTTTTCACGTTCTCCTTAGAGAGCTCCGCGGCTCTGCACAGTTGCAAACATGTGTCCAGTGTCAGGTTTCTCTCCCGCAACAGTCTATCTCTCATAGCCGTATTGCTGCCTCCACACACAATCCTATCCCGTATGAGCGAGTCTCTCAAAGTCCCAAAGTTGCATGTTTTTGCCAACAGTCTCAGTTCCGTGACATAACTGTCTATATTTTCACTGGCGCCCTGGTTCCTCGTGAAGAAACGATAGCGTTCCACAATCTCATTCACGCTGGGGTTGCAGTGATCATCAAACTTTGTGATTATGTCCTCTATTTTCCATGCATCCTTAGCTGTGTCGCCCATTAGAGTATCCAAAAGTTTTCTGCCGCTCTCGCCGACAAGATAGCTGAACAGCTTTACCTTCTGTTTATCATCAGCCTCGGCCATTGCCAGATCCACGTAGAGAGCAAACTCGTCCCTGTCATGCCACGCCCGGCCACACGGTCAAACACCTCCATCTAGTGGTTGCTTGGCGCCACTGGTCCTCATCTTCCCTACCCACCTGTCGTCTATTAGTGATCACCATCCCCTACTTCAGCCGTGGACCTCCGACCAGTCGGCGCCAGTTCGTCTCTTACTACTACCCAGTCAGTATCGGCTCTACTCGCATTACCTTGCTCGCTTGCTTGCTCGTTTCCCCTGTCCTCCAGTAATCCCTTTTCCTTCGTTCTCCAGTGCTTCCGTCCGTCCACCCCGACCTCTCGCCGCTGAACCTCCGCTTGTCTGACTTCTGCCTGCCGGTTCCTGATCCCCGCCTGTCTGACTATCCTGCCTGCTCTCCGACCCCTGCCTGTCTGACTCTCCTGCCGGTTCCTGATCCCCGCCTGTCTGACTATCCTGCCTGCTCTCCGACCCCTGCCTGTCTGACTCTCCTCCCGGTTCCTGTTCCTTCGCCTGTCTGACTACCCTTCTAACCGCGAAGCCCCCGCCTGCCTGACTTCCCGCTGCCCAGTCCTACCTTGTCATTTCCCGTGAACTAAATAAATCCATCTTCCCTTCCTCCCCATCTCCCCTCCTCTGTGTCCAGCATCTGGGTCCTACGGTTCCGTATCCTTAACAGTACGAACTGGCCAGCATGGACCCAGCTGACGCAGAGGCTTTCCGCCAGATGATCTCCCGCCAAGGGACACTCCTAGGTCAACACGACCAGGCTCTACAGGAGGTTACCACCATCTCACCATCCGTGAGTTGACCCAGGCTGTCCACTCCGGGTCCTCCGCTTCCTCGACATCCCCATTCCCACCCTTCGCTACTTCGGCTTCTCCCCGGGAACCGTTCATCCCAGCCCCCGAGCGCTACGAGGGGGATCTAGGGTCTTGTCGGTCATTCCTGCTCCAGTGCTCTCTGGTATTTGAGATGCAGCCCCAGACCTACCCCACGGACAGGTCGCGGATCGCCTACCTGATCGGCTCTCTGCGTGGGGAGGCTCTCGCTTGGGCAGCGGTCGTGTGGGAACGCGGTTCCGCGGTCTGCTCCGACTTCGACGCCTTCACCGAGGAAATGCGGAAGGTGTTCGACCACCCGGTGCGGGGTAGGGAGGCCTCCCAACGTCTCCTGCATCTTCGCCAGGGATCCCGCAGCGTTGCTTCCTTCGCGGTCGAGTTCCGGACCCTCGCGGCTGAGAGCGGTTGGAACGAGGAGGCTCTGCAGGGGTTTTTTCTGAACGCGCTTACTAACGACGTTAAGGACCAGCTGACCTCCTGGGAGGAGGCGCCGGATTTGGACCAGCTGATCTCGCTTGCTATTCGGCTACGCGAGCGCCGCAGAGAGAGAGGTCAACATTCGATCCCCACTTCCGCCTTCCAGCTGTCTGCAGCTCCCCGGTTCCCTCTTCCGGTCTCCGTCCCGCCTCGCAACGAACGGTCCCGGTCCCCCGAGCCCATGCAGATTGGACGCACACAACTCTCTCCCGAGGAGAGGGAACACCGCATGCGCTCCGGAGCCTGTCTCTATTGTGGGCTATCAGGCCACCTCCGGTCTGGATGTCCCTCCCTCTCGGGAAAAGAACGGGCTCGCCAGTAACTCGAGGGATTCTGGCGAGTCGCTCCCGTAATCCCTTGGTCTCCCGCCCCCTCCTGGAGGCGGTCCTCCAGTGGAAACACCAGGCCATTCCACTCTCTATCCTCCTGGACTCCGGGGCGGATGAGAGTTCCATCGATCAGGAGCTGGTTCGTCGATTGGGGATCGACACCGTCCCTCTTGACCTTCCCATTGAGACCCAGGCACTAGATGGGAGGACGCTCACGCGGGTGGAGCACGTTACCGTTTCCAATCAACCTGCTCGTGTCAGGGAATCACCACGAGTTAATTTCCCTTCTGGTGATTTCTAGTCGCTTCTCCCCTGTCGTCCTGGGTTATCCCTGGTTCCAGACACACAACCCCCAAGTCGATTGGAGAACGGGACGAGTCATGTCATGGAGTACGCTCTGTCTGTCCCAGTGCTTGCGGTCCGCTCAGTCTCCTCGGGCGCCAGAACTCAACCCGCAGCTGTCCCTCCTGACCTGTCCTCCGTCCCGGAGGAGTACCACGACCTCGGGGCGGTGTTCAGCAAGCTCTATGCCTTGTCCTTGCCCCCTCACCATCCTTATGACTGCGCTATTGATCTCCTTCCCGGAGCCCCCCTCCCTGGCAGTCGCCTGGCATCTCCCCTCCTCTGTGTCCAGCATCTGGGTCCTACGGTTCCGTATCCTTAACAGTCCCTCCAATTCTTCCACGTTTTCGAAAGGTTGCTGGAGTCCAGACATGGCGTCGCACGGTAGTCTCAAGCTAGCGGCTAAAACTAGCATCAGGTAACTCTCTTACGACCGGAGAAAACTTGCACATACTCAGACCGAGTCCTCTTCCGCTGCCACCATGTTAAAGTCTGTTACTTCATCACACGAAGCGTACACTTTCTTATTGCTTAACCCTGCTGGGTTATAAACTTTATTAAACTTTAGCGTGTAAGGTTACATTTCATCTCGGTCCGGTAACTCCGGTGGTGTCACTTCAAAACATGTCCGTGTGTAACACTGAACTGAATAAAGGTTCCTAACAACAATTCCTATTGTTACAGCGGCCTTATGCCATAAGGTAGGGGAGAGCCGGGTCGATTAAAACACTTTTCAGTTAAATGTCTTTTTCAAAGATGTTACGTATACAAATAATTTTAACATGTGATCAACAACTCACATGTGTGTTCTCTTAGTTACAACTGTAATTGAATACATATGTTGGATAATCGAGCTGTTTTTTAACTTTGAACGTAAGTTGACATTTGTTTCAAACGCCCCCCCTAGTCGGGACATTTGAAACACACATGCGGGAAGAGTGAAACAGCATATTTTAAAAAGACACTATTGACCTTACTCTTGTTTTTATGCAACATACCGGACAATATACTAGGGTACTCGTCATTGCTAAAATTTCACATAATTCCGCATAATATAAATAGGTCAAAATATATTTTTGGCACATGCGTAATTGTGCGTAATTGTCAAGATGCACATTTCCATTAAAACTCACCTTTCTTCTTTTGGAAGACTACATTTGCATTAAATTTACTTATTTCGCTGTCCTAAGTCATGAATAGGGATACACAGTTGAAACCAAAAACACAACTATTTATTACAAAAAAACTACCGCAGGAAGGATTTTACTTAACGCTCTCGAAAACAGGTTCGCAGGATAACATTTGAACGGTGGGACATCATTACACGAAATTCCCCAGGATTGGTCAGTCTTGCATGCTGAACGTAGTGATGAAATTTGACGTGAAAGCCTTACGTGGTTTTCGAGAAAATCGCTGTGTTTCAATCGTCCCGTGTTTCAATCGACCCGGCTCTCCCCTACCACATATTTCAGCCGGACAGATAGAACTCAGAGGAGTTTCTTTTATCGATTGATACGTTTGTAGTCTCCCAAGCCCACGGGAAAAGCGCATACTTCCGCAATCCACCCGTGCTCAGCGGCCAAGCCTGGTATTGAAGCTGTTTATGCGGGCTGTGGACGGGTCCCTCGATTCAAGGGACCCAGAAGCAGATATCTCCGTTCACTCCAATACAAGTGGGAAACAGGAATGTGTCTCCGCAAAAAATGTCTGGATATCAGTCATAGGCTCATAAGTATCCTTATGCCATGTTGTACGAAAATGTATGTTTTTTCTCTTCAAAACGCCACCTCAAGCGTTTTATTAGCCGTTCTCTCTAATTAGTTTTTTGCTGAAGAAGGTGGGGTATGCAGCTGAAAGGAGTCGCAGTGAAACAAATGTGGTTTCAACCTAGCAACCGAGAGGGCCTATTTCAGTGCTCCTTTAACGTGTTCGATTTTTAGACCGGTTCAGCTGCTGCTCAATAACTCTCACGGTCCTCTGCTTGCGATCATTGTGATTCACCATATATTGATCCACTTATTCAAAAGATCAGGTGCATTACGGTATCATTTTATATTGTTGTTGGACCGGAGTGAGGGATGGGCATGCGTTCTATATAAATTGATCACGCGAACGTGCTGCTTCCCTTTCCACCAATGTCAGTCGAGAAGATAGTCATCAATCAAGATGAAAATGCCTGGTTGTGTTGCTATGAACTGGTTGTGTGCATCGAACGGAATCCAGGATAGCACTTTACAGGTATGTAAAAGATCATTTCTAAACTAATAATTATTAATTATAAAAAAAAGTAAACTAGTAAACATTAATTTAAAGTTGGAGTTAAGTTATGTTAGGCTTAGTGATCATGCTAGTGATGCAGTTTTAAACTTTAGATTGAAGTGATGTACCAATTTGTGATATACACATTATTCTATATTGTTGGATCGTTGAAGATCAAGAAGATGACCTTAATCTTCATAGTGACTCCTACAGATTACATTAAAAATGATAGTGTAGTGACGAGGGGTGTAACGATTCATTGGATGCATCGATTGTCAGTCCTACCGATTCAACCAAATCGATCTGCTAAAATAAATAAATAGAATGAATTGCTTTGGCTTCACCAATAATCGATATAAATGCTTTAAATCATATGAATCGATTATGATTAATGTTTTAAGACTTATTTTACACGTTTATTTTGTGAAATGCAGCTCACTAATCCTTAACTCTTCAGCTAGTCAGCTTGCAAGGAAGTCCCAAGAGAGTTTTTTTTCTCCCTCCCTTTTTCTCCCGCATTTCAAACATGGCAGAGAGCGGCATCGGGATTGTTAATGCACCAGCAAACTTGAAATCCAAAGTGTGGAAGCATTTTGGCTTCGCAAAGAATAATGATAAAATTGACAAAACGTCTGCAGTGTGTCGAATTTGTAAAACTGCAATTAAATTCCACGGGAACACTACAAACCTAGGCGACACGGCATCACAGAAGCGTCCGCTTCTAGTAGGCCTACTTCTAACCCTTCTGCTAGCGGTAACATTGCTAACCTTTTTGAGCAAAAGCTCGGAGTAAATACACCACGGGCTAAAGCCATCACCGCGTCGACCGCGAAATTTATTTGCACAGATTTACGTCCTTACAGCTTAGTAGAAAATGCTGGATTTAGGCAAATGCTAAAAACACTCGAGCCAAGGTACACTATACCCAGCTGCCAGTTCTTCAGTGACACATGCATTCCGAAGATCTACGAAGACGTCAAGAACGAGGTGAAGCAGTCACTCTTTGAAGCGGACCGGGTGGCTATCACCACCGACGGATGGACGAGCTGCTCTACAGAGGGTTATGTCACCATAACCGCACATCTCATTGACAAAGAATGGGCCATGCGAAACATAGTTCTCCAGACCAGAGTGCTGAACGAATCGCACACCGGAATAAACATTGGAGGCTTACTTCGTGACGCCTGTCAGGAATGGAACATCACTGACAAGAGGCCGGCTCTTGTTACGGACAATGCCCGCAACATGATTTTGGCTGGAAGAGCTGCTGAGTTCAGTCCCCATATTCCCTGCTTTGCACACACACTAAATTTGGCATCGCAGGAGGCAATGCGAGTGAACAGTGCTGATCGATTTTTAGGGAGAGTGAGGAAAGTGGTCTCCTTTGGCCGTCAACTCGATGCGAGAGAAGCAAAGATTACTCGCCTTGCCACAGCACAAGCTGAAAACCGACGTTTGCACTCGATGGAACAGTTCCTGCGAGATGTTGGAACGTTTTCTCGAGCAACAAGCGGCAGTGGAGGCAACACTGATGTCTAAAGATTTCCGAAAGGGAGAAGAGGCGAACACCCTGAAAAACGGTGACATCAGTAACGCAGAAGATGTAGTGCAACTTATGACTCCAATCAAGTTGGTCACCACCGTCATTTGTGAAGAGCAGCAGCCGACCGTGTCTGTGATTGCCCCCCTGAAGGCTAAACTCCTGAGCCATCTTAAGCCTAATGAAGACGACTCTGCCATTGTTAAAGAAATGAAGAATGTGATGGTCAAGGACCTCCCTGGCAGATACTCAGATGTCAATGACAGTCTTTACAAAGGTAAGCCTAAGTTATGCATTTTTGTTATGAATAACTTTTCCCTTACCATATTTTATGTGTCTTTGTGTGTGTGTGCACATTAGGGATGGGCATTTGAAGGCATATCAATATTCGAATATGTAAGGGATAATTTATAGAACGGTTAGAACGGTTTTTAATCAGCATCAGCATTGGATCCGCGCTTCAAGGAATTGTATTTTCTTGAATTTGAGGACAGAGAATAAACTTATGCTAAAGTAGCTGTTGAGGCGGCTGACATCCATACCAAGGTAGGCCTACTACAACAGATCTGGTAGATTTTCTCTGAAATGCTAGAAATTGGCCACAATTGAGCTACTTTTGAAATGGCTCATTAGGCTCTCTCAGAACCTGCTGTAGGAGCATGACAGTATATGTATGTTTTAGACCTGATTTGGTAGACTCTTTGTTGTGTAAAAACTTGAGTGTAAAATGTATGTTACAGACATACTTTTCTGACAGTTTGTTCAATTTTGTTAGAGCATAAACATTTTAACCAATATTCAACCAATCTTATCTTATATATTGATTAGATACCAGGAGATGTGGAAGAGGGATGCTCACAATTGCCAGAGCCTGAGGGAGAGACAGGTGTGCTATTAGTATAGCTTTAAGTCAGTATATGATATTGCAACTGTGTCTCAAACACTGATCTATGTTAAGCAGCAACTAAGAAAAAACTGTTCCAGTATAATTAAACAAACAATTCTGGTTTGCATCATATATTTGCCAAACGTATAAAGTTTACCATACGTTTTAATTTTCATGATTTTTGTTTGTTTTGTTTTTCAGATGAGCCGTGTCCCAAAAAAGCAAAGACATTGAACATGCTTTTTGGAGACACATTTATTCAGGTGCAGGAGAGCAGGTCCACTGCTGATAGGACCAGGGAAGAGGTTGTCAGATACCAAGCAGAGGCTCCACTCACACTGACAGGGAGTGCCATGGACTGGTGGAAGTTTCACGAGGGGGAACTGCCATACTTAGCTAAGCTAGCTAAAAGATACCTTTGTATCGGTATCCGCGGGTCATTCCGACATACCGCCACTCCGACATTGACGTCTAATTGTCGTAATGGCGGCACTTCCATTGATTAAAAACGTCCCACCACTCCGACAATTTTGGTTTCCATTGTCGGAATGGTGGTACTTTCCTTTTTTGGAAACGTTCCGCCATTCCGACATAAGGTCATTAAATGTGTAGGTTAATAATGATCACCGCCTCCCTGCCTGCCCATCTCTCTCCTCTAACAGCACTTTGACTCTGGTCAACGCCCTTGTCACATTCATCTCGATTATAAAATGCATTATTATTATTATTATTGGCGCTGTGCTACTTCATTTGCAGCTGTGGTCGAGAGAGCTAGAGAATTAATGGAGAGAGGGACCGCTCCGCCGGTGAAATGGTTACAGTACGTTCAACAGAATCAGTGGTTCTCATGGGGGTCCTGGACCCCTGCATATTTTTGATTTCTCCTGTAGCCTGGCCGGGTCTGGCTCCAAGTTTAATTATAGACAATTTGATCTGCAGACGCACAGTGGCATGCGTAAAACACATATTTTGACTACTTCGTGCTGTTGCTATTTTTTTCTAAAGTTACCTTTCGTTTCCTTTTGATTTTTGTGCGTATTATGGAGCCGTCCTGGTCCATATTTGTAAACCTTGTGTGCGTAATGCGTAAAAGTGCATTAGTGGGACCGAGGGTTGTAACACGCGTCAACGCACGCACGTGCACACGCACGCGCGCGCACACACACACACACGCGCACACGCACGCGCGCGCGCGCACACACACACACACACACACACACACACACACACACACACACACACACACACACACACACACACACACACACACACACACACACACACACACACACACACACGTCCGGCACGGACAGTGACAGTGCGCTCGCGCACCCACACACACACTCATTCCCACTCGGACTTTCGGGTTCTGTTGATCTGTGTGTAATTGTTTATTATATGCCGCCTGTGATGGGCGTGCTTTGAGTTCAGTGAAATACAGAGACTCAGACTAATGGCGCTTTTCCACTACACCTTTCCAGCGCGACTCGCCTCTACTCGCCTCGACTCGCCTCGGTTCTTTTTGCGTTTCCACTAGGGAAAGTACCTGGTACCAGGTACTATTTTAGTACCTGCTCTGGTGAGGTTCCAAGCGAGTCAAGCCGGTACTAAAATGTGACGTCGACACACTGCTGGCCGCTGATTGGTCAGAGAGTGTCGTCACTCGTCTCATCTTCGGCTTCATACTGCTGTACGGCTTCCAAAACTCTCCTGTACTTTTCTGTCTGTTGTGTTTTGTCTCGCCGCCTGCAGCCTTTTCTGACTATCTTTCTTTTGCTTTGTTTGTGACAAAAAAGCCACAGAACCGAGCAGGCAAGTACACCCACTGCCTCCATGTCCTCCCATTGTTTTGTGTTTGTGTCGCGCATAGAACATCCCTTGTGTCACGCAGTTTCGCACCGCCGTGCTATGACGACCCCGCCCACGTTGAGTAGGTACTTTTTGTAATGGAAAAGGAACGTGGCCGAGTCGAGGCGAGCCGAGGCGAGGCGAGTCGAGGCGAGTCGTGCTGGAAAAGTGTAGTGGAAAAGCGCCATAAGTAGCGACTTTGATTATTGCTTCCCTGGACGCACCAGTAGCGCGAGCCTAGGTCCGCCTGCAGCAGGACTGCGTTGTGCCAGTTCCTCTTATATCCTTATTGTAAGGGAAATTGTTACAAACTGATATCGGAGTGTGTGATTGTAAATGGCGAGACTTTGTGTTTGTGTTTATTTATTAAGCTTCCACTGACTGTATCGCATCCGTACACATGTCTTAAAACATGAAAAAAAAAAAAAAAAAAAAAAAAAAGCCTTGTCGGAATGGCGGGACGAAACTGTCGGAATGGCAGGACGTTTGCATGTCGGAATGGTGGTATGTCTGAATGGTGACATGTCTGAATAGTAGAATGTCGGAATGGCGATATGTCGGAGTGGCAGGATGTCGGAGTGGCAGCATGTAACCCTTTGTATCCCAGGCACAAGTGTCCCCTCCGAAAGGGTGTTTAGCACCGCAGGTGACATAGTGTCTTCTCAGAGGAGCACTCTTAAACCTGAACATGTTGACCAGTTAATATTCCTGAAGAAAAATCTGAAGTAGAAGTACAGACTCTTAACTCACACACATACCAACCTGTGTGCAAAGTACAAATGTTCAAAATAGCTTTAGCTGTTAATAGCTGTTACAGGGCTGAGTAATTCAATTTTTCAACATTTTTGTATTCAGCATAATATTATGCAGGCCTGATATTGTTAGTTGTTAATTGTTAATATTGTTACTTCTACACATGTATAAGTACATGTTGTCATGTCGCGGCCTGCTACGCGGTCCAATGCCGCCATCTAGTGGCTATTGGACGCTGGTGGGCCTCCTTCTCCCGCACCTGCACGCAATTATCTTTGATGATCGTCCCTACATAAGCCGGGGATTTCCTATCAGCCGGCGCCAGTTCGTCGTTACGTCTACCTAGTTAGTATCGGTCCTACCAGCATTCTTTGAATATCTGTCTCTAGCCCTGAACCCTTGGTAACCATCTCTCCTCCTCTCTAGTTCTCCCCTTGCCACCGAACCCCTGCCTGCCTGACTACCCGCCTGTCGTCGAGTCCTTGCCTGTCTGACTCTCCTTCTGGTTCCTGATCCTCGCCTGTCTGACTCTCCTGCCGGTTCCTGATCCTCGCCTGTCTGACTCTCCTTCTGGTTCCTGATCCTCGCCTGTCTGACTCTCCTGCCGGTTCCTGATCCCCGCCTGTCTGACTACCCCGCTGGTTCTTGATCCCTGCTTGTCTGACTACTCGCCTGTCTACGGAATAAACCCCTTTCCTTTATTCCGTCTCCGTCTCCCTGTGTCCAGCATTTGGGTCCCCTCGTCTGTTCCGTGACACATGTGTAGAATCTACTCACTCAATCTTAACTCACTCTCACTCACCCACCCACCCACCCACTCAATCACCCACTCTCTCCCCTGCCAGCATGTAGCATATTGAAAAATTTTAATGATACATGTTTAATTACATTTTTGTATTCAGTCCAGACTACTTTTCTTATCGGTTAATTTTTTCACCTTTCAGAAGAATACAGAGAGTCTCACTCATATTATTGCATGTTTATTTCACGGATGTAGAATTTTGGTTAAAAGTTACTGAATCGAATCGTTCCAAAAAAAAAAATTGTCCTTGAATCGAATCGCCAACTACTGAATCGTTAATCGAATCAAATCGTCTGAAGCCAAAGATTCACACCCCTAGCAGTGACCCACAACTACAATGATAAGACATTTAGCAAGGGACTGTAGCTTTTAAGGAAAAGGGTTTTGGGATAACAGTTCAGGTTTACGGTAGTTACGTTTTGAACTCATGCTGGAGTAACACTTGTTTAATTGAAGTGGAGAGTAAAGCCGCTGGCGGCGCGGCTAACGTCGGCGCTATCTATGCTGCCACCGTCAAGTTACCAGACTTTTGGCACCACAGCCCACGGTCGTGGTTCCAACACATCGAAGCACAGTTGAGAGGAATAACACAGGACGTTACGAAGTATTTCCACGTGGTAGCAGCCTTAGATGCCTCGACGACGGCCAGGTCTATGACGCGGTTGGAGACTCCTCCAGCTGTCGGCAAGTACGACTCACTCAAGACGTTCCTCGTGGACCTTTTTGAACTGTCGGAGCTGGAGAAGGCGGACCGCCTACTTTCCTTGAACGCCTGGGCGACGGCAAGCCGTCCGAGTTGATGGAGAGGATGCTGGCTCAGCGAATCCCTCTTTCCTTTTCGGCCACATCTTCCTGCGGCAGCTTCCAGCTCCGGTGCGCACCGCACTGGCCAGCTCCCCCCTCTTTGCCTCCAAGGACTACCGGATGGTGGCTGTGGAGGCCGACAGGATTTTCCTCGCCAACAGGCTGCAGTTTGTCCATGCGCTGCTGCCCCCCACAGCACACGTCGGCCCCTCTTCCGACCCCGGGGTACGATCCGGACACCGCAGCCGCTGTGACGGCCCGCCGACAGCATGACGACGGGTGTTGTTACTATCATGCCAGGTTTGGGGCCAAGGCCAAGCAGTTTCACCAGCCTTGCAGTTTTGGGGCCCTGGGAGAAGCCCGGGCCAGCGCTCAAGCTGTGAGCGCTGGTCGGGACTGCAAGCTGATGTTCGTCGCTGACACCTTGTGCCTGGCCGGCAGCTGCTGGTCGATTCTGGGGCTCAGCGCAGCATCCTGCCGGCGACGCCTGTGGACCCTACGGCTGGCGGCCATGGCCCCCCGATGGACGCCGCCAACGGCACACCCATTCGTACCTATGGCACGAGGTATGTGGAGGTGTGTTTCGGCGGCCGGCATTTGGGCTGGGATTTCGTCATGGCTGCTGTGTCTACGCCACTCCTGGGGGCGGATTTCCTCTGCGCCTACAGGCTGCTGGTGGATGTTACGAACGGCCGCCTGATCATTGCCCTCTCTTTTGCTTCGTACCCCTGCACGCCGGGGGGGGTGGGGGGGCTTTGTCTTGTGAGCACTTTTGCCACCGGGGACCTGTATCAACGCCTGCTGGCTGAGTTTCCTGATATCGCCCACGTTTTCATCGGCTGTGTCTAAGCGTGGTGTGGAGCACTACATCACGGTACCCGGTATGCACATTCAGGACTTCTCCGCCCACCTGGCCAGCGCCGCCATCTTTTCAAAGGTCGACCTGGTATGCGGTTACCATCAGGGGCCCGTCCGCCCGCAGGATGTCCCCAAGACGGTGGTCATCACGCCCTTTGGACTTTTTGAATTTCTGAGGATGCCTTTCGGCCTCAAGGGTGCAGCACAGACGTTTCAGCGCCTCATGGACTGTGCTGCGGGACATGCCGTTCCTGTTTGTCTATTTGGACGACATTCTCGTTGCCAGTGCGTCAGCAGACGACCATCTGACGCATCTACGGCAGCTGTTCGGTTGGCTGAGTGAGCCTGGTCTCTTTGTCAACCCGGCCAAATGCGAGTTTGGCCGGTCATGCATCACTTTCCTCGGCCACCACGTCACCCCGCAGGGGGAGGTTCCCCTCCCGGCCAAGGTGGATGCCATCGCAAGTTTCCCACGCCCGCGCACTGTGAAGTCCCTGCAGGAGTTCCTGAGAATGGTGAACTTCTACAACCGTTTCCTCCCCCATGCGCCCAGCTCATGCGACCCTTGTACAAGGCCTTGCGGGGCAGGAGGCCGGCAGACGTGTTGGATTGGTCCACAAAGATGACGGCTGCCTTCAATGCTGCCAAGACCGCGTTGGTCAACGCTGCTCTGCTGGCGCACCCGTCTCCGACCGCCCCTGTTGCTCTTACTATGGACGCCTCTGATTAAGACATGGGGGCTGTGTGTGAGCAGTGGGTGGCCGGAGCCTGGCAGCCGCTGGCCTTTTTCAGCAGGAAGCTCCGTGACAACGAGAGGAAATACAGCGCCTTTGACAGGGAGCTCCTGGCTCTTTTCCTCGCCACTCTTCAAAGTGCCAGAGAGGCGTTTCGACCATGTGAATGTGGACCTGGTGGGTCCGCTTTCACCCTCCAGTGGTTACACCTACCTTCTTACCATGGTGGACAGGAAGTGGTTCCCCTGTCCTCCACTACAGCAGCTGAGGTGGCCCGGGCGTTCGTTATGGCTTGGGTGGCCCGTTTTGGCACACCGTCCGACCTTTCCTCGGACCGGGGGCCGCAGTTCACGTCGGAGATTTGGACTGCAGTCGCCAGGATCCTGGGGGTGAACCGTACCACATCCTATAACCCAAAGAGCAACGAGCTTGCGAGCTGTTTCATCGGGACATGAAGGCCGCGCTCAGGGTCAGCCTTACGGGCAGCGACTGGGCTGACCACCTCCCATGGGTTATGCTGGGCCTTCACCCCCAAGGACGACCTTCAGGCCTCGTCGGCAGAGCTCGTGTAAGGCCAGCCCCTGCGCGTCCCTGGGGAGTTTCTTCCGGACGCCACGGCCCCGTAGTCGGCTGCCCCCCATCGTGCTGCGTCCCGGGACATTGCGGACGCTTTGGTTCCCATTCCGACGTCTCACCATGGCCTCCCCCGGTCCTACGTTCCCAGGGATTTACCGTCAGTCAAGTACGTTTTCATCCGCCACGATGGCCCCCATACCCCGCTGCGGCCCCCCTACGATGGGCCCTTCCGCAGCTTGGAGGGTGGGCCTAAGAACTTTGTTGTGGATATGGGGGGCAGGCCTTAGCGGGTGGCTATAGACCGGCTCAAGTCTGATCATGTGGATATTGGCGAACCGCTCAAACTGGCTCAGCCCCCGCGGCAAGGTCGCTCGCCTGCGGCAGCCTCGACACCTGCTCCTGCCTTTTGCCCTTCTCCTGTTAAGCGCAGCCGTTCTGGCCACCTGGTCCTTCCCCCTAGGCAGTGATTTTTCTAGGGACTGTTATGTGCTAGTATGTTCTGTTTAACACTAGTGGGTGTCCGATGTTCTCTGTAGGTTACCTGTTCGGTCTGGACCTGTTAGTTTAGGTGAATTCTGGGGGGGCCTGTGTGGTGACCCACAACTACAATGATAAGACATTCTCCAAGGGACTGTACCTTTTAAGGAAAAGGGTTTTGGGATAACAGTTCCGGTTTATGACACTTGTTTGAAGTGGAGAGTAAAGCCGACTCGAACCATCTCCGTCTCTTGTCTTGTCATGTACGGTACTCCACAATAGTCTACTAAGGGCCCTTGCAAACTATTGGGGGAGTACCAGAATGCCATCACTTGTGTGTCTTAAAAGCTATAGAAAGGGCAAACAACTCTTTTTTAAAACTTTATTATATTGTTGTTCTTACTCAGATATGAATGGAATTTTTTTATTTCTGTTCCACTGACTAATTGATGAAATACATAAAATGAAATGTAAAAGGTACATGTGCAGGGTAATTGTCCTTATACTTATTTATGTAGCACCTTTCAATGCATACAATGCAGTTCAAAGTGCTTTGCACAACAAGAGACAGGTGTCTCTTTAGAGGAGGCAGGATTAAAAAAAAGTAGATGATTAATGGGTTAACTAGAAATGTCACTAATATTATTTTACTGCACAATGGTATCCCTTTTTAAAATGACTTTGATATATCCTTGAAGGTAATAAACATAATTTCTCCACAGGCTCCCGCTCCGACAGAAGAAAAGACTCCGCCAGTGGGTGAAAAACATTAACCGCAAGATGTGGGTACCAAAAGTGAGCAGCAGATTGTGTGCCAGGCATTTCACAGAGAACTGCTTCACCATCAAATGCAGACTCAAGCCAAAAGCGGTCCCCACCCAATTTCACAATGTATGTCCTGCTGCGCCAGTTACCCTTGTTTTTTGTGAAGCTGACAGCAATGCATTGTTGAGATTTTTCACTGACAAAATTAAGATGATCAAGGAGAAAATCCCTCCCCTTTTGTGTGGAACCCCTGCTGCCATTGAGCCTGTCTCCAGCTTGTGGTCTTCATTTAAGTCTGTGACTCTTGCTGATATCTCTGCACTGGTGACCAAGATGAAACCCTCCTCTTGCTCATCTGACGTCCTTCCATGTAGGCTATTTGTGAAAGTGTTTGATGTAATTGGCCCCTGGGTCACCAAAATGGTAACCTCTCTATGTCTACAGGTGTGTTTCCCAGTACATTTAAGCATGCCATAGTGGAGCCTTTACTTAAAAAAACAGGCTTAGACCCGACTGTCCTCAGTAACTTCAGGCCTATTTCAAAGCTGCCACTCTTGTCCAAGATCCTAGAGAAGGTGGTCTCTGAACAGCTGTCATTATTCCTGGATCAGGGTAACATCCATGAGACCTTTCAGTCTGGTTTCCGCAAACATCACTCTACGGAGACGGCCTTACTGAAAGTGTCCAATGACATTATGATTATGATGTCTGCTGATTCGGGAAAGTGCACTGTTCTAGTTCTCTTAGATCTGTCCTCAGCCTTTGGCACAGTTTACCACCAGATCCTGCTGAGAAGACTGAGGGATTAAGTAGGACTGTCAGGGTCAGTTTTACACTAGTTCTCGTCATACCTCTCTGGGCGTAGCTTTAGTGTCACTGTTAATCAAATAAGGTCTGAGTCAGCACATCTGTTGTGTGGAGTCCCCCAAGGCTCCGTTTTGGGTCTTGTATAATTTTTGCTATGTTTGATCCCCTTGGGAAAAATCATCCGGGGATTTCCTGATGTTTCTTACCACATGTTTGCTGATGATATCCAGCTTTACTGGATATCTTCACCAAGACTCCATGAATATACAAGTAAGAGGAGGAGAGACCCTGCCCGGAGGAAGCCCGGGGCCCCCGTCTGGAGCCAGCCCCAGACGGAGGGCCCTTTGACGAGCGCCTGGTGGCCGGGTTTGCCACGGAGCCCGGCCGGGCACAGCCCGAAAAAGCTACGTGGCACCCCCCCCCCCCTCTTCGTCCTGTGGGCCCACCACCTGGGGTCGGTTGCGCTGCCACATGGGTGGCGGTGAAAGGCAGGGGTCCCGACGGACCAGACCTGAGCGGCAGAAGCTGGCTCTGGGGACGTGGAACGTCATCTCACTGTGGGGAAAGGAACCGGAGCTTGTGAGGGAGGTGGAGCGCTACCAGTTAGATCTGGTGGGGTTTACCTCTACGCACAGTCTCAGCTCTGGTACTGTACTCCTGGATAGGGGTTGGACTCGATTCTTCTCTGGAGTTGCCAGAGGCATGAGGCGCCGGTGGGTGTGGGGATACTCATAAATCCCCGGCTGAGCGCCGCGGTGTTGGAGTTTACCCCGGTAGATGAGAGGGTCGCCTCCCTACGCCTGAGGGTGGTGGGGGGGAAAACTGACTGTTGTTTGTGCGTATGCACCGAACAGCAGTTCAGAGTACTCGGCCTTCTTGGAGACCCTGAATGGAGTCCTGTATGGGGCTCCAGTAGGGGACTCCGTAGTTCTACTGGGAGACTTCAACGCCCATGTGGGCAACAATGGAGACACCTGGAGAGAGGCGTGGTGGGGAGGAACCAGCCTCCCTGATCTAAAACCGCGTGTGGTCGTTTGTCACTGGACTTTCTGTGCTAGTCATGGATTGGCCATAACAAACACCAATGTTCGAACATAAGGGTGCTCATAAGTGTACATGGTACCAGAGTAACCTAGGCCGAAGATCAGTGATCGATTTTGTAATCGTGTCATCTGATCTGAGGCGGCATGTTTTGGACACTCGGGTGAAGAGAGGGGCTGAACTGTCAACCGACCACCATCTGGTGGTGAGTTGGATCAGGGAATGGGGGAAGACTCTGGAAGACCTGGTAAGCCCAAACGGAGTAGTGCGGGTGAATTTGGGAACGTCTGGAGGAGGCCCCTGTCCTAGGGATCTTCAACTCACACCTCCGGCGGAGCTTTTCTAGCATTCCTGTGGAGGTTGGGGGCATTGAGCCGGAGTGGGCGGTGTTCAAAGCCTCCATTGCTGAAGCTGCGGCGGTGAGTTGTGGCCTCAGGGTCTTAGGTTCCTCAAGGGGCGGTAACCCTCGGACACCGTGGTGGACACCGGTGGTCAGGGAAGCCGTCCATATGTTATCCCGGAGGACTCCTGACGCAGTTGCAGGGTACCGACAGGCTCGAAGGGCTGCAGCCGCTGCCGTGTCGGAGGCTAAGCAGCGGGTGTGGGAGAAGTTTCGGAGAGGGCGCATGGAGAAGGACTTTCAGTCGGCACCAAAAAGTGTTTTCTGGAAGAACCATCCGGCACCTCAGGAGGGGGAAACGGGGAACCATCCAAGCTGTGTACAGTAAGGATGGGACTCTGTTGACCTCAACTGAGGAGGTAGTCGGACGTTGGAAGGAACACTTTGAGGAGAACTCCTGAAATCCGACTAACACGCCCTCTATGATGGAGGCAGAGCTCGATGTTGATGGTGGTTCATCGTCAATTTCCCTGATGGAGGTCACTGAGGTAGTTAAACATCTCCGCAGTGGCAAAGCCCCAGGGATTGACGAGATCCAGCCAGAAATGCTAAAAGCTCTGGGTGTTGAGGGGCTGTCCATGGTTGACACGCCTATTCAACATTGCATGGGAGTCGGGTACAGTGCCAAAGGAGTGGCAAACTGGGGGTGTGGTCCCCCTGTTCAAAAAAGGGGGACCAGAGAGTGTGCTCCAATTACCGGGTATTCACACTTCTCAGCCTCCCTTGGTAAAGTCTACTCCAAGGTGCTGGAAAGGAGGGGTTCGGCCGATCGTCGTGAACCTCAGATTGAAGAGGAAACAATGCGGTTTTCGCCCGGACGTGGAACTACGGACCAGCTCTTCACTCTCGCAAGGATCCTGGAGGGGGCCCTGGGAGTATGCCCATCTCGGTCTAACATGTGATTTGTGGATCTGGAGAAGGCGGATATGACACGGGTCCCCCAGGAGAAAACTGTGGGAGGTGCTGCGGGGGTATGGGGTAGGGGGGTCTCTCCTTCAGGGCCATCCAATCCTTGTACTCCCAAAAGCGAGAGCTGTGTCCGGGTTCCTCGGCAGCCAGTCAGTCTCGTTCCGGTGGGTGTTGGCCTCTGCCAGGGCTTGCGCGCGTTGTCACTAATCCTGTTTGTGATATTCATTGGACAGGATATCGAGGCGGCAGTCGTGTTGGGGAGGGGTTGCCAGTTCGGTGGTCTGAGGATCTCGTCACTGCTCTTTGCAGATGATGTGGTCCTGATGGCATCATCGGCCTGTGACCTTCAGCACTAACTGGATCGGATGGCGGCCGAGTGTGAAGCGGCTGGGATGAGGATCAGCACCTCTAAATCTGAGGCCATGACTCTTAGCAGGAAACCGGTGGGTTTTGCCTACTCCGGGTAGGAAATATGTAGTCCTTAGCCCCAGTGAAGGAGTTTCAAGTACCTCGGGGTCTTGTCACGAGTGAGGGGACGATGGAGCGTAAGATTGGCCGGAAGAATCGGAGCAGCGGTGAGCGGTATTGCGTTCGCTTTCACCGCACCGTTGTGACGAAAAAGAGAGCTGAGCGCCGCAAGGCGCAAAGCTCTCGATCTATGTCGGTCAATCCTTCGTTCCTATCCTCACCTATGGTCATGGTGTCAAGAGGAATGGGTGATTGACCGATAGGACAAGATTACTGGTACAAGCGGCCGAGATGAGTTTTCTCAGGAGGGTGGCTGGCTTCTCCCTTAGGGATAGGGTGAGAAGTTCAGTCATCCGTGAGGAGCTCAGATTAGAGCCTCTGCTCCTTTGCTTAGAAAGGAGTCAGTTGAGGTGGTTCGGGCATCTGGTAAGGATGCCCACTGGGCGCCTCCCCTGGGAGGTGTTCAGGCACGACCAGTAGGGGAGGAGACCTCGGGGAAGACCCAGGACTAGGTGGAGAGATTATATCTCAACACTGGCCTGGGAACGCCTCGGAATCCCCCCGTCAGAGCTGGTCAATGTGGCTCGGGAAAGGGAAGTCTGGGGCCCCCTGCTTGAGCTCTGCCCCCCGCGACCCGACCCGGATAAGCGGATGAAGATGAGAGTGGAGATAAAACATTGGCTGAGTGATAACACCCTGCAGCTTAATGTGGAACAAAACAGAAACACTGGTTTATTTGCCCTGATGATTTCCATTCCAGGGATTAACCAGTACACTGGGTGAACTTGGGCCAGTCTGTCAAACCAAGACGCCTAAGGAAAACCTGGGTGTGTGTTTGACAAAGACGTGTCATTTGTTGTGAGCACTGTAAAACAGCTGACGCAAAAACTTGCTTTTTTCAACTGAGGAAAATTTCGAAACTCAGGAAAATGGTGTCACAAAATGACTTATCATGAGCTGATCACTCATGCATTTGTGTCTCGGTGTTTAGACTATTGTGTATTTTTATAGTTTTGTTTTTCTGGTCTAAACACAAAAGGGCTGTCTCGCTGAAGTTAGTGCAAAACTCTGCGAGCGGGAGTTCTGACATGGACCACATAGGAGGGACTCATATAACTCCCCTATTCTTAAAGCTCTTCTTGTGCTGCAGTTTCGGTAGGATATCAATTTAAAAATTTGGTTTATAACGTTCAGAGTTTGCAGTACCAGGCTCCGCCTTACATCAGTGATCTGATCCAGCCCTACACCCCAACTCGAGCACTCTGAGGTCTGTGGGTCAGATCTGCTGATGTGTTGCACGCACTCGTTTCCGGACCATGAGGGCCCGTTTCCCGATAACGATGGATCTTTCGTCTCGTAACGATCATCTTCTATGAAAGATCTTACTCGAAATCGTCTGGGTCATTTCTTTGAGCGTTTTTCCCGAAACTCTCTCTTAACATGAAGCTGGCATTCGCCTGGCACTCACGACGTTCGTAGGATGTACACACTGTCCACTTGCATGGTGCTGAAACGGGCTATGACGCAGGGGGGACGCAGGAATGTCGCAGGAAAATGGGTTTAAATAAGGGTTAAAATGTCCATTCAAGGTCAAGCCGCAAGTAGCCTACGGAAAAGAATGAGGTGCAATAATGATGAATGCTTAAGAGATATTAAATAAGATTAGGCTAGGCGCAATAGTTATATAGTCGAATGCCAACTGCACTGTGCATACATTGATGTAGGATTTCCACTCTGAATAATTCATATTAAAATCCAAAATAGCTGTGAAACTAATTTACTCTCAATGGCTGATGAATTTTCTGAAACATATTAGCGCAGCAAGAGAGCCGACTTTATATGTTCGATAATGGATTTCATTATTGGCTTCTTAGGAGAAGTATTTGTAACTAAAGCAAATCTCATTCATGATCATTCAAGAAGCATTGCTGACGCCGATTAGGAGAGCTTGTGAAGTAGGCTATTGGCTCGACGTATTGTTCATATCCGTATTTACTTAAATATGAGCTATTATGAACCGGCTATTCTCAGCGTGAAGCTGCTGTACTTCATGTGCTGTCACACGACGCAACTTATTGGTTGATAAGCAGATCGTCAAAGTCTTTGCTCGCTGATTAACACTACGATACGGTTCAAATGAAATTGATTGACAGACTGCCTGTGTGAAGTTATCATTTTTCAGTTTGGCAAGTAGCCGCTTTTGATAAATAGCCGCGTTCAGGTCGAAGGCCTCGTGTCCGTCGGTGTCCGGTTTGCTGTCTGGATAGTTTCCGATAAGACGGTTCTAAAATCTTAACAGTATATTATCGAATGTGGAAGGGAGAAATGCTTTATTTATAATACAATTTGCATGATGTATGTCAGACCCCAAGATATGTGAGTTTGTGCTTTCATGGAGAGCTAGCTGGATCCACTTACTCGAAACCTTGGCTATAGGTTTTTTACACCTGCGGCATGTTCGGTAGAGCTTGCAGCACCTGCGAATTTAACTCTTATCTTTCCTGTGTAAATCTGAGGGGTCAATATCCTCGTTAGTCCCCGATTAATATGGCAGGGATGTTGTTATGTCTAGACAGGTCAAATAATAGTGTATTCACAGACTCAACGATTAGGCTATGGCTAATGGAAACATGGCAACAAAAACGCTGCGAATCTCGAGAACGTGGTCCTAGCATGATTACCTATGTTTTGTATTGATCAATATAGGACATTTTTAACACGATGGTTGGAATGTAAAATGCTGAGAAGACAGCAATGCAGTCGAAGCGACTCCCAAAGAGCAATGGAATATTGATTTATTGTGCGGGCGTTTGATTCGGTGCATTTAGGCGCACATGTATTTTTGAATTTTATTGCTGAATAAATTATGTGTGTTG
>OLKM01003917.1:25000-27866 GCA_900291075.1 Melanogrammus aeglefinus | reverse complement strand
AGAGAGAGAGAGAGAGAGAGAGAGAGAGAGAGAGAGAGAGAGAGAGAGAGAGAGAGAGAGAGAGAGAGAGAGAGAGAGAGAGAGAGAGAGAGAGAGAGAGAGAGAGAGAGAGAGAGAGAGAGAGAGAGAGAGAGAGAGAGGAGACAGACATCGATAGTCTGATGTCACCTCATCACGACCGAGCGTAAACTAAACGAGGTGCCAGCAGTCCGCATGGCCGGGGGCGACACTGCAGCCTCAGCAGCCTGCCAATCCCACTCACACTATTAGTGTGTCACTTAACCAAAGCCAGAGTGATTGGCTCTGTCACCCCCAGAGGGCGGGGCTCCGGGTGGGCGGGGTCACAACGGCTGTCAATCAATGGTTGACTGGTGACCTGATTGCATGGGTGATTCAAGAGAGTAGAATACAAAGTCAAAAGGTGAACAGGTTAATTATGTCTGGGTTTCTGTGTAGGCGTGGATGTTTTGTTGTGTTGGTTTGAGGCGCATAATTGTGTGGCTGTGCTTACAAAAATGTTGGTGCAGTTGAGGGTAATTAATCAAGCTTATTCTTTAAAAAGTAGGAAGAGAATAAGCTTGGAAAAGTAATGATTTTGATTCTTTAAATTTAGAAATTATTTAGAATTATTTTAACCATCAATGTTTTGTCACGGCATCGATGTACATCTGTGTTTGTATGTGTTTGTGTTTGTGTGTTTGTGTGTGTTGTGTGTGCGATTGTCAGCGTGATGCAACAAACACAAGAAAAAAAAAACAGACATTGAGCAAGAGAGTACGACTATAATTACACTATTTAATCCTCAGGACACACACATGCACATGGCAGGATTTTAATTAACTGTTGGGCAACAGGGAATGGTTGCTTTTGGGATAATTATTTGAACTGGGAGCTGCTAGCTGCTCGGTGCTAGCTAACCCAAACGTAGGGACGTCGAGCATAACAAGATTACGGCGCCGCAGCGCCCCTCTAAGCCGGTGGAGGGCCGACCATCAGCTCAACCTAAGCCTCCTCCTCTCCTTCCACACACTCTGAAACATGGACTTAGCGCTTATAAGACCAATCCCAAACGCGTGGTTAAGACTGGCTAAGTCTGGTTAAATCGCATAATATTGCGTCTTCATAAATCTTTTAATTCAACGCATTCCGTTGACTTTCATTAATCCCGTATATTCTCTGGTAGAAAAATGTACATGTCTGTATGTTCTGCGCATTGATATGTCCTCAGACTGTATCAATTTTCCGATGAAGATGGGAAAATGTTCCATGGTAACATGGAAGACATTTTAATTAAAGGTTATTATCTATCCTCAGTAAAATCCTGAACATCCCGTTTTAATATGATGGTTGAGTAATCCATCCAATGTACTCCATGAACATATGCTTATAGCATAACTTATAGTGTGCATGTATTTGTGCACATCACACCAGCGCACATTGACTCACAAATTAGCCACATGCCCATTTGTGTGCGATGGCTAGCCAAGGTGTAATTCAACCAAGTGCTTTAGCATGTGTGTGTGTGTGTGTGTGTTTGTGGATCTGGCATGTCTGGCGTTTGTATGTCTGTCGCGTCTGTGTGTGTGTATAAGTGTGTAAGAATGTGTGTGATTCAGTGTTATGAGTCACCAGTTCCTTCAGTATAACCATTAGCTTAGCCACACCCCACACTCAGTTTGGCTTGAATATGTGTGCATAATGTATGTGTGTGTGTGTGTGTGTGTGTGTGTGTGTGTGTGTGTGTGTGTGTGTGTGTGTGTGTGTGTGTGTGTGTGTGTGTGTGTGTGTGTGTGTGTGTGTGTGTGTGTGTGTGTGTGTGTGTGTGTGTGTGTGGTTTTTAGAGTCTGTAAGTCTGTGTATGTGTGTGTAAATTTTGCAGCATGAATGCATGTGTGAATGTGTGTCTCTATGTGTGTATATGTGTGTGTGTGTGTGTGTTTTTATTTGTCTCTGTCTGTTTGTGTGTCTATGTGTGTGTGTGTGTGTGTGTGTGTGTGTGTGTGTGTGTGTGTGTGTGTGTGTGTGTGTGTGTGTGTGTGTGTGTGTGTGTGTGTGTGTGTGTCTGTGTGTGTGTGTGTGTGTGTGTGTGTGTGTGTGTGTGAATGTGCGTGTGAAACACTAAATTGCCAAATGCTCCAGTGTGTGTGTGGGGGTGTGTGTGTTTGTATGTGTATGTGTGTGTGTGTGTTGTGTGTTTGTGTGTGTGTGTGTGTGTGTGTGTGTGTGTGTGTGTGTGTGTGTGTGTGTGTGTGTGTGTGTGTGTGTGTGTGTGTGTGTGTGGTGTGTGGTGTGTGTTTGTGTGTGTGTGTTTGTGTGTGTTGTGCGTGTGTGGTGTTTTGTGGTGTTCTGTGCGTGTGTTGTGTGTGTGTGTGTGTGGTTTGTGTTAGTGTGTGTGTGTGTGTTGTGTGTGATGTGGTGTGTGTGTGTGTGTGTGTGTGTGTGTGTGTGTTTTGGTGACTAATGTAGAAGTTGCTGATGTCATGTGTTTGTATCTGCTGGCTGCTGCTCTCCTCATTTCCTGTACATTCATCATTTTATTAGCCAATCACACACACACTGATGTCATGTGTTTGTATCTGCTGGCTGCTGCTCTCCTCATTTCCTGTACATTCATCATTTATTAGCCAATCACACACACATACACACACACACACACACACACACAAAGATGTACACACACAAATAAACACACACACATTCGAGCAAGCCGTTTGAGATTATAGGGGGGAGGATGAATGGATGGACAGATGAATGGATGAATGCATATATGTATAGTCATGTGCTTGTGTGTGTGTGTGTGTGCGTGTGTGAGTGAGAAAGAGGGAGAGGGAGGGCAGAGAGACAAGGACAGAGAAAGTGAGGTAGC
>OLKM01003917.1:7500-12500 GCA_900291075.1 Melanogrammus aeglefinus | reverse complement strand
CACACAAACACACACACACACAGTCAAATAAACATACATGTACATACAAACAAACAAACACTGTGATTTACTAATTGTCCAGTGTCCCTATAAACAAAACCGTAATTCCAATGGTGAGAATCTGTGTTTGTGTGTGTGTTTGTGTGTGTGGTGTGTGTGTGTGTGTTTGAAAAGATGCCCCATGAGACAAACATAGGAAGCAGGAGGCAACGAAAAGGAATATAGGATGGAGTAGGAGAAGGGGGGGTTGATTAAAATCAATCGCTTTAAGACCCTCTCTTTTTCTCCTTCTACCCCTCCATCTCTCTCTCCTTCTCCTTTACCCCCCCCCCCCCCCTCCTCTCTCTCTCTGTCCCCGTTGCTGCGGCAATGCCAAGATTCCATCAATGAGCCCAGGCTGCGTTGCCTCGGCAACGGTTATGAATGAGAGCAGGTCGGTAACCGTGGAGACTCTGCGAAAAGAGAAGGAAATATTGGTTTCCATGGCAATACCACGAACGGGGAAAGACTAGGCTGAGGAGAAAAAAAAAGATACGGGCTAAGTAGTACCGGGGTCTTCGTCGTCGTCGTCACCGTCATCATCCTCATCTTTATCTCGCTCTGTAATGATGGGGGCACAGTTTAGAGGCAGAGAGATGGATAGAGAGATACAGAGATGGAGCGATAGAGAAATTGAGAGATGGAGACATAGATAGAGGGAAGAGAGATAGATAAATAGATAGTGTGATAGATAGAGAGATAGAGAGATACGTGGATGGAGAAATGGAGAGATAGATAGATACATGCATACATATGTGCAAACATATACGGTATATATATATATGTATCATATTTTAATTGCCGGCAAATAGATATATATATATATACATACATATGTATCATATTTTAATTGCTGGCAAATAGAGATACTGTGTATGTTTGTGTGTGTGTGTGCGTGCGTTTGCATAAGTTTGTGCACACATTTTTTTGTGCTTTTCATTCTACGTGAGTGCAAGCGTATGTGTGTCTGTTTGTGTGTGTTTGTGTTTGTGTGTGTGTGTGTGTGTGTGTGTGTTGTACATATAAAGCTTCAGTGAAGAGGCGGTGGGAAATGTTTTGCACGACGAGAATAGACAACGAAAAGCTAATTTAATTGTTAGGGGTTGCAACACAAATGTCTATGTTTGGATTCTATTACATTCATACACTAGTGATAATAATAATAATAAGAATAAGAATAATAATAATAATAATAATAATAATAATAATAATAATAATAATAATAATAATAATAATAATAATAATAATAATAATAATAATAACAACAATAATAATAACAATAATAATAATAATGCACATAATAACAATAGTCATGATCGGGAAGGAAGAATTAACCATCACAGATCAAGTCCTGAAGGATCAATACACATCTCTTCCCAAAAGATCGTATGTTTGATCATGCCCTGATGTCCTATCTCTTTCTTACTGACTCTGGAACCGTCTCTGTCCCTCTGGGATGTGTCCAATACCGTGGATCCTTCTCAGCAAAAGCGTCAAAAAATGTCTATGAATAAAGATCGTCTTTACTGTCCTGTCCAGAACCAAAAAAAGCCAATTTAAGAAAGCTCTGTAAAGGGCAAAGATCACCAAAAAACATGGAAACTCACCACATCACAGATTCTCACTCAGTCAAGGAGATCATTTGGCTCTTGTCTTTAAATAAGGAACAAACAGCAGGTCTGGGTGAGCTGAGCTGACACCAGCGATCAGAAACAGGAATACCTTGGAGACGGGCGGAAATGAGGCGGCCTTCAAGTCCAATGTCCCTGACCCAACATCCACACCCCCTTCACCCAACCCAGCACCACCTTCAGGCTGTCTGTGGGAGGCTTAAAATAAGAAAGCTAATTGTATGTCAGGGTCATCCACAGCATTGTGATCGGCCAAGGCTTTAATTAAGGCCGTTAGCGCTTATAGCATCAGTTAGCCTCAGAGTTAGCTTATACAGTTTGGGTATTGGGGGATAGATCAGTGGAATCCTGTGGTTTATTTACAATGGGATACAAATAGAGGGGACTAATGCATATAAAATCAGAGGGCGACCACCTGCTTCCTGCTCCCTGAGGAAACCATGGAAACAGTTACAGCATCACACGTGCATCGGCCCCTGTTTCCCCGTGCGCCCCCACGTGGGCGTGTTGTGTACGCTAAGGGATAGCGCATCGCGGGGGAGGGGGGGGTGCAAGCCCTTGATGGTCAGGTGTTTCCCGGGTGGTGTGAGTCCATGCGATCGCTTTGTGGGAAAACTCTCTCACCCTCTCTCTCTCTATCTGTCCCCCTCTCTCCTCCTCGCTCTCTGCCAATCCCACTATCTCCCCCTTTCTTCCTCCCTCCTCCTCTTCTTTACCTCTCCCTCTTTCTCTCTTCCTCTCCCTTCCTTTACCCATTCTCTCTTTATGCCCTCCCTCCATCTCTCCCTCTAGCTCTCCTTCCCCTCTCTCCCATTCTCTGTCTATGTCTCTCACCCTCTATCCCTCACTCTATCACATCAGCTCTCAGAAGCAACACCGGAGCGCACCTGTTACACACGCAGCCGTTGCTGTCACTCAACCTGTCTCCCTCTCACCTCAACACCCCTTCGTCCGGGGACATCACACCTCCTTCCATCCTCCTCTTCTCCCTCTCACCCCAATGGGAGTTGTGGCAGAAACACAAAAAAAGTGTCCAATAGGTGTCACGCCTCAACTGTATCGCCGTATGCACATTGAGCATCCCGCAGCTGCTGCTCATTCTTACTCAAGGGGGACTTCCAGTAGTGGAGAGTGCGATGGAAAACAGAAAAATATGCAAAATGTTGGAATTAGCCTTCACATTTTCTGGTCGCTCTCTGGTCACTCTCTGGTCGTTCTCAATGAACCAAGAATAGCTCCTCCCCATCTCACACAACACTACACACACACACACACACACACACACACACACACACACACACACACACACACACACACACACACACACACACACACACACACACACACACACACACACACACACACACACACACACACACACACACACACACACACACACACACACACACACACACACACACACACACACACACACACACACACACACACACACACACACACACACACACACACACACACACACACACACGCATACACACACACAAACACACGCAAACACAAACAGACGCACCCACACAGCCCTGTTGGTTCTAGGACGCGGTTGCCAGGGGCACCATCCCGTGTCTCCCATGGCTGCGGTTATCTGTGGACCGATGTTCTGACACACTTACACCGGCTGCTACCCGTGATGCACTGGGGCCCCCCGCTGGCTGACTTGTTACCAGGAAACAGGAGGAGCAGAGAGGAGAGGAATAGGAGCGATAGAGGAGGGCGAGGAGGAGAGAGGAAGGGTGGAGGGGAGTTGGAGTAGGACAGTGGAGAGAGGAGCGAAAGACGGTATTTTAGAGCCAAAATACAGAGCACGCATACTCTGCTAATCTCTTTATCTATCCTTCTGTCTATCTACCCATCCATCTATCTGGTCCTCCATGCATTGCATTGGTCCACCCATCCTTTCAGAAGCCTTCCGCCAATCTCTCTCTCTCTCTCTCTCTCTCTCTCTCTCTCTCTCTCTCTCTCTCTCTCTCTCTCTCTCTCTCTCTCTCTCTCTCTCTCTCTCTCTCTCTCTCTCTCTCTCTCTCTCTCTCTCTCTCTCTCTCTCTCTCTCCTCTCTCTCTCTCTCTCTCTCTCTCTCTGTCTCTCTCTCCCTTACTCTCTCTCTCCCACTCAGAACAAACGGGCCCTGGGTAAAGACGGCACCCGCTTGTCAACACAGTGGTCAGAACCAAACACATTCGATAAACACATACTGTATCTGTCAGTATCAATCCATGTAGGACACGATGATTTGGTGTACAGAAACCTGTGTCTCTGAGCCCTGATCCAGCCAGCATTGCGATGAGTCTGATTGGCCGGGAGGTGAATACAAAACCCTCCTGAGAATTTGTATAAGCATGGCTGACGTTACCACGGCAGCCACCTGGTGGTCACAGACATGGGGGGCAAGGTAGGATTGTTTGGTGGATTGCTCTTGTTTAGCTTTTATATCTTGACTGCCGTTCAGTATTCAGTAGCGCTTTTAGCTGACCCTCGTGCACAGCTCTCGCAGACGGTTCAGGAACGGGTTGTCAAGGAGCAGGTAGGGGGTGGGGAATCTGGCCACAGGAGGCCTGAAGGTAGGCAGTGGACTTACGGGGCCAGACCACATCCCTTTCTGTGGGGACTCAGAACACTGTATTCGCTACAGAATGCCCTGTACCATGTGTGGTACTGCCCAGTACTGCGTTGGTGCTGTGATGTAAGAGGTGCCTCGGCCAGACAGACGACTGGACACTGAACCGGGGGAAGCAACAGCAGATGGACCAACAGCAGCTTTGCTCATTATTTTTTATCAGATTTTCGAATCCCAATAAAAAATGGCTTTTTGGATCGGTTGAAGAAAGCAAGGGATGGTGTCAGCGGTGTGAGCTTCTCTCTCTCTCTCTCTCTCTCTCTCTCTCTCTCTCTCTCTCTCTCTCTCTCTCTCTCTCTCTCTCTCTCTCTCTCTCTCTCTCTCTCTCTCTCTCTCTCTCTCTCTCTCTCTCTCTCTCTCTCTCTCTCTCTCTCTCTCTCTCTCTCTCTCTCTCTCAAGGGACAGATGTATACAATAAATATATATCAAATACTACCAATGTCTAAAACTCTGTCTCTGTCTCTCTGCAGTATCTTGTCGTCGGTGGGAACACAGTTTGACCTGAGAACCCTCAGGGCCGTCAGAGTGCTGCGACCACTCAAACTGGTGTCTGGAATTCCCAGTAAGTACATTCACGTGTGGGTGTGTGGGGGTCGCTGTATGCTTCCTCATTTGTCAACCCACTTACTCTCTTGGAAGTATCATGGTTCAAATTATAGATATCCTTTCATCCAGTCCACTTTTAAGTTGATTTAGCT
>OLKM01003917.1:0-2500 GCA_900291075.1 Melanogrammus aeglefinus | reverse complement strand
TCTCTCTCTCTCTCTCTCTCTCTCTCTCTCTCTCTCTCTCTCTCTCTCTCTCTCTGTCTCTCTCTCTCTCTTTCTATCTCTCTCTCTCTCTCTCTCTCTCTCTCTCTCTCTCTCTCTCTCTCTCTCTCTCTCTCTCTCTCTCTCTCTCTCTCTCTCTCTCTCTCTCTCTCTCTCTCTCTCTCTCTCTCTCTCTCTCCTCTCTCTCTCTCTCTCTCTCTCTCTCTCTCTCTCTCTCTCTCTCTCTCTCTCTCTGCCTGTCCCTAACTCTCTCGCCCCCCAGGTTTTGCCCGCTCCAGTCTTAATAATGGGCTGGAGGGCTCCAGCTACAGCAAGAAGGAACGAAGGCTCCGCTTCTTCATCCGCAAGATGGTGAAGACGCAGGCCTTCTACTGGACAGTGCTCTGCCTGGTGGGGCTCAACACCATGTGTGTGGCGGCCGTGCACTACGACCAGCCAGATGTACTCTCCGACTTCCTCTGTGAGTACCGTGGACACACACACACACACACACACACACACACACACACACACACACACACACACACACACACACACACACACACACACACACACACACACACACACACACACAGGCATGAACGAATGCACGAGCGTGCGCGAGCACACACACACACACACAAGCTGGTTGATTGCAATATACACTTTTAGGTTTAAAAAGAGTGTGAGTCTGTGAGTACCGTGCACGTACAGACACACACACAAACACACACACACATGCTGGATGGTAGCAATGCCCACTTTCAGGTTTAAAAAAGTAAAAGTCCAATCGCCGGGAGCCAGAAGCCAAACTACAATCAAGCAACTTATTCATGCTAAACGAATAAGTAGTAAACAGTTATAGTTCTGTGAAGTTGAGCTTTAGCGCGTGAGTTGCTAATGTGCACACATGATGCACATGTGCGTTCAAAAGGTATGTTTCATATTTGAAGGCATATGCCCTTACATAAGCAGGTGTAGTCTGGGTTGTATGCCCACTTGCCCCTTAAACTTCATACTCCAAGATAAAGCCTTCTATTGACGCAGATTTATGATTATATACATCGGCAGAGATTCAAAGCAACATTTTTGCATCCACGTAGGTTGGCACTAGCACATACGCTCACGCACCCACACACACACACTCATGCATACACAAACCCACACACAGACATACATACACACACGCAACACACACACACACACATGCACACACAAACTCACATACACATGCATGAACACACACAACCTCACACACACATGCATAAACACACGCATGCACACACAAACAACACACACACACACACACGCACATAGACATACACACACACCCACACACAAACACGCAGGGTCCTTGATGGCGTCAGCTCCCTCGCTCTGGCTGGTGTCCAGTGCCATTAGCATAGTGGTCCATACTCCCTGATAGACTCCATTCATCACCACTGTCATACACTGCTAGCTTCAGCCGCTATCGACTTTCACTCATCTCTCTCTCTCTCTTTTCTCTGTATCTGTCTCTCTCTCTCTCTCTCTCTCTCTCTCTCTCTCTCTCTCTCTCTCTCTCTCTCTCTCTCTCTCTCTCTCTCTCTCTCTCTCTCTCTCTCTCTCTCTCTCTCTCTCTCTCTCTCTCTCTCTCTCTCTCTCTCTCTCTCTCTCTGCATTAATCTTCTCTCATCTCTCTTTGGCTCTCACTATGTACCTCGTTCTCTCTCCTCTCCCATTCCTCTCCCTCTTTACCTCTCCATCCTCTCTTTCTCCTATCTATGTATTTGATCAACCCCTCCTAATGGTTTTGCTGTTTCCTGCTGCTTGGTTTATGTTCTGTAAACACCTCCTTCCTCCTCCTTTCCTTCTCTCCTCATCTTCTCCATCCTTCTTCTTCAACATGCCCTTTCTGACTTCTCCGTCCCGTCCTCATTCTTTCCACCTTTGCCTCCTTCCACCGGACCCTACTTCTTCTCCTGATTCTACACCTCCTCCTTTCACACACTCCTCCTCTTCCTCCTCCTCTTCCTCCTCCTCTTCCTCCTCCTCTTCCTCCTCTCTCTCCGCTGTTTTTCTCCTACTCCTTCCTCCTCTTCCTCCACCCTCTTTCCTCTTCCTCCCTCTCTCCCTTTTTCCATCTCATCCTCCTCCTCCCTCTCTCCTCCTCCTTCACCCGCTCTCCTCTTCCTCCCTCTTCCTCCCTCTTCCTCCCTCTCTCTCTCCTCCTCCACCACCTTCTCTCTCCTCCTCCTTCACCCGCACTCCTCTTCCTCCCTCTTCCTCCCTCTCTCCTCCTCCTCCACCCCCGCTCTCTCCTCCTCCACCTCCCCCCCTCTCTCCTCCTCCACCACTCTTCTCTCTCCCCTCCAACCCCCCTCTCTCTCCTCCTCCACCACCCCCCTCTCTCTCCTCCTCCACCCTCTCTCCTCCTCCTGTAGTTTATGCTGAGTTCATTTTCCTGGGTCTGTTCATGTCTGAGATGCTCATCAAGATGTACGGCCTGGGAACCCAGCCCTAC
>OLKM01003916.1:17500-27868 GCA_900291075.1 Melanogrammus aeglefinus | reverse complement strand
AATCTCCTTGGTTCGTCTTTCCCCTCCCCCCTGAGGCGGTGCGTAGGGGTCTTTTCTATTAATTATAAACCGTTTTTGGATGATTTATTTCGGCTTTCTATTTAACTTGACCCGTTCCCCGAGGACTCTATAACATTTATTTTAATTCACCGTTGTTTCAGAGCGTTTCTTCCCCCGTGTAATTCTTACAGTGAGCCGACTGTTTAATCTCTTGTCTTCGTACTATTCTCGGCGGTGGTTAGGGGGGGTTGTTTTCTAGTTAATTATAAAAAAAAAAAACCCCGTTTTTCTGATGATTATATTCGGCTTTTCTATTTTAACTTGGGACCGGTTCCGAGGGACTGCCTCTAGAACAATTTTATTTAATTTCACCGTTTTCAGAGCGTTTCTTTCCCCCCGGGTAATTCATACAGTGATCCGACTTGTTAATCTCCTTGTCTTCGTCTATTCTCGCGGTGTAGGGGTCTGTTTCTTTAATCTATAACCGTTTTCTGATGATTTTATTCGGCTTTCTATTTAACGTGACCGTTCCCGAGGACTGCATATACAATTTTATTTAATTTCACGTTTTCAGAGCGTTTCTCCCGTTGTGAATTCTACGTGAGACGACTGTTAATCTTCCTTGCTTCGTTATTCCTCGCGGTGGTAGGGGCTTTTCTATTAAGGGTTATAACCGTTTTTTTCTGATAAATGGTATTTCGGCTTTCTATTTAACTTGACCCGGTCCCCGAGGCTGCTATAACAATTTTATTTGA
The DNA here is from genome assembly GCA_900291075.1 of Melanogrammus aeglefinus. NCBI lineage: Eukaryota > Metazoa > Chordata > Actinopteri > Gadiformes > Gadidae > Melanogrammus > Melanogrammus aeglefinus. Next base: position 27,113 of record OLKM01003916.1, on the reverse strand, counting down.
TTTTCACCGTTTTCGAGCGTTTCTTTTCCCCGTGTAATTCTACAGTGAGACGATGTTAATTCTTGGCCTTGTCTATTCTCGGCGGTTGGTAGGGGGTCTTTTCTATTAATTATAACCGTTTTGCTGAAGATTGATTTCGGCATTTCTATTTAACTTGACGTTCCCCGAGGAACTGCTATAACCAATTTTATTTAATTTCACCGTTTTTCAGAGCGTTTCTCCCCCCGTGTAATTCTATCGGTGAGACGACTGTTAATCTCCTGCCGTTCGGTCTATTCTCGGCGTTGGGGAGGGGTTCTTTTCTTTAATTATAACGGTTGCTGATGATTTTATTTCGGCTTTCTATTTAACTTGACCCGTTCCGAGGACTGCGATAACCATTTATATTTCATTTTACCATTTGCGGGTGTGGCTTTAACCCCGTTTCACATCGTTCATCAACAGGAGGAGACGCAGTCGAGCCATTTTCAAGGGCCAAGTTGTATCCTTTATTTCTCCCCAGGGAATTAGGTAGAGTTGATTCCCATGGGACTGTCTATCTCTCTCTCGTCTCTCTCGTGCGTTGGGTGCGTGTCCGTGTCACCGGGAAGGATCGAGGGGGTCAGCTACCTGAAAGGCAGAGGGAGAGGGGAAATAGTGGGGCGGCTCTGGCCCCCCTAGCCACACGCACACTGGGTCTTCCCGGCCAAAGGGTGCCTCTCCTGGGGCTAGTGTCTGCTGTCTTTCCCCTGGACTGATGGCTGAAAGAAATGAATAGCAATAATAGACTCCCAGAAGCTGACCCACACACTCACACTCTTGTCTGCCCGGCCAAAGAGTGCCTCTCCTGGGGGCAGTGTCTGCTGTCTTCCCACTGAACTGATGGCTGAAAGAAATGAATAGCAATAAAAGAATCCAGCAGCTGACCCACACACACACTCACACTCGTGTCTTGCCGGCCAAAGAGTGCCTCTCCGGGGGCAGATGTCTGCTGTTCTCTTCCCCTGGGATGAGTGGCTGAAAGACCTGAATAATAGTAATAATAGCAATTATGAGACTCCAGCAGGCTGACCCCCCCACCCACGCACACACACACCCACACACACACACACACTCACACTCTGTCTGCCTGCCAAAGGGTGCCTCTCCTGGGGCTAGTGGTCTGCTGTCTTTCCCTGGACTGATGGCTGAAAGAAATGAATAGCATAATAGACTCCAGATATGCTGACGCCACAAACCACTCACACTCTTGTCTGGCCCGGCCAAAGCGTGCCTCTCTGGGGCAGTGTCTGCTGTCTTCCCCCTGGACTGATGGCTGAAAAGAAATGAATTAAGCAATAATAGAACTCCCGCAGCTGACCCACACACACACTCACCACTCTTGTCTGCGCCGGCCAACGAGTGCCTCTCCTGGGGCAAGTTGATCTGTGTCTTCCCCTAGGGGACTGATGGCTGAAAGACCTGGAATAATAGTAATAATAGCAATTATAGACTCCCCAGCAGCGTGACCCCACACACACAGCATCACAACACACCCACACACACAACACACTCCACTCTGTCTGCCGGCCAAAGGGGGCCTCTTCCTGGGGCTAGTGTCTGCTGATCTTTCCCGGACTGATGGTGAAGAAATGAATAGCAATAATAGGATCCCAAGAAGCTGACACACACTCACATCTTGTTTGCCGGCCAAAGAGTGCCTCTCCTGGGGCAGTGGTCTGCTGTCTTCCCTGACTGATGGCTGAAAGAAAGGATAGCAATTAAAGTCGCCAGCAGCTGACCCACACACACACTACACTCTTGTCGGCCCGGCAAAGGAGTGCCTCTCCTGGGGCAGGGTCTGCTGTCTTCCCCTGGGACTGATGGGCTGAAAGACGCTGAATAATAGTAATTAAATGCAATTTATAGACTGCCCAGCAGCTGACCCCCCAACACACCACGCACACACAACCCACAACACACACAACACTCACATCTGTCTGGCCTGGCAAAGGGTGGCCGGGTCTCCTGGGCCTAGATGTTGCTGTCGTTTCCCTTGACTAGATGGCTGTGAAAGAAATGAATAGCAATAATAGACTCCAGAAGCTGACCCACACACTCACACTCTGTCTGCCCGGCCAAAGGCTACAGTAGCCTCTGGGCAGTGTCTGCTGTCTTCCTGGACTGATGGCTGAAAGAAAATGAATAGCAATAAAAGATCCCAGCAGCTGACCCACAACACACTCACACGCTTGTCTGCTCCGGCCAAAGAAGTATGCCTCTCTGGGGCAGTGCTGCTGTATTGCCCCTGGGACTGGATGAGCTGAAAGACCTGAATAATAGTAATAATAGCAATTATAGACTCCCAGCAGCTGACCCCCCCACACACACGCACACACACACCCACACCACACACACACTCACCACTCTGTTTCCTGCTGGCCAAAGGGGTGCCTCTCTTGCGGGTAGGTCTGGCTGTTATTTCCCTTGGACTGGATGGTGAAAGAAATGAATAGCAATAAATAGACTCCCAGGAAGCTGACCACAACTCACACTCTTGTCTGCCCGGCAAAGAGTGCTCTCCTGGGGCAGTGTCTCATGTTTCCCCTGGATGATGGCTGAAAGATATGAATAGCATAAGAGACTCCCAGCAGGCTGGACCACACACACACTCACATTTGTCTGGCCCGGCCGAAGGAGTGCCTCTCCTGGGGGCAGGTCTTGCTGTCTTCCCCCTGGGATGAGGGCTGAAAGACCTGAATTAATAGTAATAAGTAGCAATTATAGATCCCAGCAGCTGACCCCCCACACACACGCACACACACACCACACACACACACACACACTCACATTCAGTCTTCTGCCTGGCCAAAGGGTGCTTCCTGTGGGCTTAGTGTCTGCTGTCTTTTCCCCTGGACTGTGGCTGAAAGAAGATGAATAGAATAATAGACTCCCAGGAGCTGACCCCACACGACTCACACTCTTGTTCTGCCCGGCCAAAGAGTGCCTCTCCTGGGGCAGTGTCTGCTGTCTTCCCCCTGGACTGATGGCTGAAAGAAATTGAATAGCACTAACAGACTCCCAGCAGCTGACCCACACACACACTCACACTCTTGTCTGCGCCGGCCAAGGAGTGCCTCTCCTGGGGGCAGTTGTGCTGTGTCTTCCCCTGGGACTGATGTGGTGAGAACTGTGAATAATAGTAATAATAGCAATTATAGACTCCGAGCAGCTGACCCCCCCACACACACGCACACACACCCCACACACACACATCACACTCTCACTCGTTCTGCTGGCAGAAGGGTGCCTCTCCTGGGGCTAGTGTCTGCTGTCTTTCCCCTGGACTGTGGTGTGAAAGAATGAATAGCAATAATAGACTCCAGAAGCTGCACACACATCACACTCTTGTCTGCCCGGCCAAAGGGTGCCTCTCCTGGGGGCAGTGTCTGCTGTCTTCCCCCTGGACTGATGGCTGAAAGAAATGAATAGCAATAATAGACTCCCAGCAGCTGACCCACACACACACTCACACTCTTGTCTGCCCGGCCAAAGAGTGCCTCTCCTGGGGGCAGTGTCTGCTGTCTTCCCCCTGGGACTGATGGCTGAAAGACCTGAATAATAGTAATAATAGCAATTATAGACTCCCAGCAGCTGACCCCCCCACACACACGCACACACACACCCACACACACACACACACTCACACTCTGTCTGCCTGGCCAAAGGGTGCCTCTCCTGGGGCTAGTGTCTGCTGTCTTTCCCCTGGACTGATGGCTGAAAGAAATGAATAGCAATAATAGACTCCCAGAAGCTGACCCACACACTCACACTCTTGTCTGCCCGGCCAAAGAGTGCCTCTCCTGGGGGCAGTGTCTGCTGTCTTCCCCCTGGACTGATGGCTGAAAGAAATGAATAGCAATAATAGACTCCCAGCAGCTGACCCACACACACACTCACACTCTTGTCTGCCCGGCCAAAGAGTGCCTCTCCTGGGGGCAGTGTCTGCTGTCTTCCCCCTGGGACTGATGGCTGAAAGACCTGAATAATAGTAATAATAGCAATTATAGACTCCCAGCAGCTGACCCCCCCACACACACGCACACACACACCCACACACACACACACACTCACACTCTGTCTGCCTGGCCAAAGGGTGCCTCTCCTGGGGCTAGTGTCTGCTGTCTTTCCCCTGGACTGATGGCTGAAAGAAATGAATAGCAATAATAGACTCCCAGAAGCTGACCCACACACTCACACTCTTGTCTGCCCGGCCAAAGAGTGCCTCTCCTGGGGGCAGTGTCTGCTGTCTTCCCCCTGGGACTGATGGCTGAAAGACCTGAATAATAGTAATAATAGCAATTATAGACTCCCAGCAGCTGACCCCCCCACACACACTCTCTTGTCTGCCCGGCCAAAGGGTGCCTCTCCTGGGGGCAGTGTCTGCTGTCTTCCCCCTGGGACTGATGGCTGAAAGACCTGAATAATAGTAATAATAGCAATTATAGACTCCCAGCAGCTGACCCCCCCACACACACACACACACACACCCACACACACACACACACACTCACACTCTGTCTGCCTGGCCAAAGGGTGCCTCTCCTGGGGCTAGTGTCTGCTGTCTTTCCCCTGGACTGATGGCTGAAAGAAAATGAATAGCAATAATAGACTCCCAGAAGCTGACCCACACACTCACACTCTTGTTCTGCCCGGCCAAAGAGTGCCTCTCCTGGGGGCAGTGTCTGCTGTCTTCCCCCTGGACTGATTGGCTGAAAAGAAATGAATAGCAATAAAAGACTCCCCAGCAGCTGACCCACACACACACTCACACTCTTGTCTGCCCGGCCAAAGAGTGCCTCTCCTGGGGGCAGTGTCTGCTGTCTTCCCCCTGGGACTGATGGCTGAAAGACCTGAATAATAGTAATAATAGCAATTATAGACTCCCAGCAGCTGACCCCCCCACACACACGCACACACACACCCACACACACACACACACTCACACTCTGTCTGCCTGGCCAAAGGGTGCCTCTCCTGGGGCTAGTGTCTGCTGTCTTTCCCCTGGACTGATGGCTGAAAGAAAATGAATAGCAATAATAGGACTCCCAGAAGCTGACCCACACACTCACACTCTTGTCTGCCCGGCCAAAGAGTGCCTCTCCTGGGGGCAGTGTCTGCTGTCTTTCCCCCTGGACTGATGGCTGAAAGAAATGAATTAGCAATAATAGACTCCCAGCAGCTGACCCACACACACACTCACACTCTTGTCTGCCCGGCCAAAGAGTGCCTCTCCTGGGGCAGTGTGTCTGCTGTCTTCCCCCTGGGACTGATGGCTGAAAGACCTGAATAATAGTAATAATTAGCAATTATAGACTCCCAGCAGCTGACCCCCCCACACACACGCACACACACACACCACCACACCACACACACACACACACACACACCCACACACACACACACACACACACACACACACACTCACACTCTGTCTGCCTGGCCAAAGGGTGCCTCTCCTGGGGCTAGTGTCTGCTGTCTTCCCCCTGGACTGATGGCTGAAAGAAATGAATAGCAATAATAGACTCCCAGAAGCTGACCCACACACACTCACACTCTTGTCTGCCCGGCCAAAGAGTGCCTCTCCTGGGGGTGAAGTGTCTGCCGTCTGCTCCCTGGACTGCCGCACACTCTGTCTGCCCGGCCAAAGGGTGCCTCTCCTGGGGGCCAGTGTCTGCTGTCTTCCCCCTGGACTGATGGCTGAAAGAAATGAATAACAATAATAGACTCCCAGAAGCTGAGCCACACACTCACACTCTTGTCTGCCTGGCCAAAGAGTGCCTCTCCTGGGGGCAGTGTCTGCTGTCTTCCCCCTGGGACTGATGGCTGAAAGACCTGAATAATAGTATTAATAACAATTATAGACTCCCAGCAGCTGACCCACACACACACACACACACACACACACTCACACTCTTGTCTGCCTGGCCAAAGAGTGCCTCTCCTGGGGGCAGTGTCTGCTGTCTTCCCCCTGGGACTGATGGCTGAAAGACCTGAATAATAGTAATAATAGCAATTATAGACTCCCAGCAGCTGACCCCCCCACACACACTCTTGTCTGCCCGGCCAAAGGGTGCCTCTCCTGGGGGCAGTGTCTGCTGTCTTCCCCCTGGGACTGATGGCTGAAAGACCTGAATAATAGTAGTAATAATAATAATAATAATAATAATAATAATAATAATAATTATAGACTCCCAGCAGCTGACCCACACACACACACACACACACACGCACACTCTTGTCTGCCCGGCCAAAGGGTGCCTCTCCTGGGGGCAGTGTCTGCTGTCTTCCCCCTGGGACTGATGGCTGAAAGACCTGAATAATAGTAATAATAGCAATTATAGACTCCCAGCAGCTGACCCACACCACACACGCACACTCTTGTCTGCCCGGCCAAAGGGTGCCTCTCCTGGGGGCAGTGTCTGCTGTCTTCCCCCTGGGACTGATGGCTGAAAGACCTGAATAATAGTAGTAATAATAATAATATAATAATAATAATAATAATAATAATAATAATTATAGACTCCCAGCAGCTGACCCACACACACACACACACCACACACGCACACTCTTGTCTGCCCGGCCAAAGGGTGCCTCTCCTGGGGGCAGTGTCTGCTGTCTCCCCCCTGGGACTGATGGCTGAAAGACCTGAATAATAGTAGTAATAATAATAATAATAATTATAGACTCCCAGCAGCTGACCCACACACACACACACACACACACACACACACACACACACACACACACACACACACACACACACACACACAACACACACACACAACACACACACACACACACACACACACACACACACACACACACACACACACACACACACACACACACACACACACACACACACACACACACACGCACACTCTTGTCTGCCCGGCCAAAGGGTGCCTCTCCTGGGGGCAGTGTCTGCTGTCTTCCCCCTGGGACTGATGGCTGAAAGACCTGAATAACAGTAATAATAGCAATTATAGACTCCCAGCAGCTGACCCCCCCACACACACTCTTGTCTGCCCGGCCAAAGGGTGCCTCTCCTGGGGGCAGTGTCTGCTGTCTTCCCCCTGGGACTGATGGCTGAAAGACCTGGAATAACAGTAATAATATAGCAATTTATGACTCCCAGCAGCTGACCCCCCCCACACACACTCTTGTCTGCCCGGCCAAAGGGTGCCTCTCCTGGGGGCAGTGTCTGCTGTCCTTCCCCCTGGGACTGATGGCTGAAAAGACCTGAAATAACAGTAATAATAATAGCAATTATAGACTCCCAGCAGCTGACCCCCCCCACACACACTCTTGTCTGCCCGGCCAAAGGGTGCCTCTCCTGGGGGCAGTGTCTGCTGTCTTCCCCCTGGGACTGATGGCTGAAAGACCTGAATAAAGTAATAATAGCAATTATAGACTCCCAGCAGCTGACCCCCCCCACACACACTCTTGTCTGCCCGGCCAAGGGTGCCTCTCCTGGGGGCAGTGTCTGCTGTCTTCCCCCTGGGACTGATGGCTGAAAGACCTGAATAATGTAATAATAGCAATTATAGACTCCCAGCAGCTGACCCCACACACCACACACCACACTCTTGTCTGCCCGGCCAAAGGGTGCCTCTCCTGGGGGCAGTGTGTGCTCCATGGACTGCTGAAAACACACTAATAATCAATCAACTCCCAGCGCCTGACCCCACCACACCCACACCACACACACCCTACACCCACCACCCACACACCCACACCCACACCCACACCCACACCCACACCCACACACACACACACACACACACACACACACACACACACCCGGACAAATGTGTAAACAAACCACTTACCAGGCTCCCTGCACCTGACCCACGTCCACGCTTGTGTCCACCCGGGGACCGGGGCGTCCGGGAAGATCATCATGGGCCCGTGCCCACGTCGGTCCACACCGGTCACAGACCCACACCCACCCACACACACAGTTGACCTACATTTCTACCCGGGAACGGGTGCGTCAACGACGGCACACACAGTTGACCTACATTCGGGTGCGTCAACACGGGAGCGGGGCGTCCGACGCGATGACCTCAGTCCGGTCGCGCACACGACGGGGGTCGCGCGAGATCGCCGTCCGACCGATCGACCGGTCAGTCCGTCGTCTCGCTGCCCTCCCTGCCTTCGTTTGGTTCCCTTTAAACGGGTTTTTCGTTGCTCATTGGTCGGCTTCGTTTAATCCGTTCGTTGCGGTCAATCGAAGCGGCGGGCAATCGGCGGCGGCGGGCGAGTCCCCCCGCTCTCTTCCGTCAGCCCACCGGGGTTTTGATGTCCACCGCGTCCTCCCCGGGGCTCCACTAGCTCGGTTAAATTCCCTCATTCTCCTATCCGTTCCCCGGTGCTCGCTTTGGTTTGCGTTTCATCGGAGCGGAGCGGAGCGGCGCGGCGCGGCGCGGCGACACTGACCATTCGCGTGTGTGTGTGTGTGTGTGTGTCACCCGCCGTGATCCCACCGGGTAGACCCGCCCGCCCGCGGGCCGACGATTCCGGCCCCCGGGCGGGGGTCGCCTCGCTGGTTAAATTCCCTTTAAGCGGGCTTTTCCCTTCTCCTGTCTGGGGTTCGTTTTATCCGTTCCCCGGTGCTCGCTTTGGTTTGCGTTTAATCCGAGCGGAGCGGAGCGGAAGCGGCGCCACCTACGGGGTCCTGACCATTCGCGTGTGTGTGTTGTGTGCACCGCTGTGATCCCACCGGGTATGTCCGGCCGCTCGCGAGCCGGTGATTCCTCCCCGGGGGGGTTGGTGGGTGGTCGTCTCGCTGGTTAAATTCCCTTCAAGCGGGCTTTTCCTTCTCCTTCCTCGGGTTGATTTTATCCGTCCTCTGGTTGATTGAATTACGCTCTCTGGCTCTCGTTTCGCAGCGTAATAATAACAACAACAATTGTAATAATAATGGATTCGGCGCGCCACCACACGGGCGACACCAGAGGGAGCCATCGTACCGTCGTAGGATTCCGCTATAGAAAATGGGGCTGGGAGAGAGAGAAAGAAAAAAAAGGCTGAATTAAATAAACAGACACCCACATGCAATCTAGTTTCCACCCGGCCAAGGGAGGCCTCTGTGCTGGGGCCAGTGTGTGTGTGTGAGTGTGCTCGCTTGCTGAACAGCACAGGGGAATTTTAGAAAATGGGAAGAAAAAAAAATTAAATAAACTAATAGGCAGGTCCCAGCACCAGCGACACCAGAGGGAGCCATCGTACGGTCGTAGGATTCCGCTTTAGAAAATGGGGCTGGGGAGAGAGAGAGAGAAAGAAAAAAAAAAGGCTGAATTAAATAAACAGACACCCACATGCAATCTAGTTTCCACCCGGCCAAGGGAGGCCTCTGCTGGGGCCAGTGAGAGTGTGCTCGCTTGCTGAACAGCACAGGGGAATTTTAGAAAATGGAAAAAAAAAAAAATTAAATAAACTAATAGGCAGGTCCCAGCACCAGACACCCACATGCAATCTAGTTTCCACCCGGGCCAAGGGAGGCCTCTGCTGGGGCCAGTGTGTGTGTGTGTGTGTGTGTGTGTGTGTGTGAGTGTGCTCGCTTGCTGAACAGCACAGGGGAATTTTA
>OLKM01003916.1:0-10000 GCA_900291075.1 Melanogrammus aeglefinus | reverse complement strand
GTTGTTTTCCTCGGGGAGAGCGGTGGTCTTCGGGGGGGGACCCGTCACCTTTTCTCGACCCTCGGGGGTTGTGGTTGAGTTCGCTCGGGGTGGGCAATACACGTTAATGATCCTTCCGCAGGTTCACCTACGGAAACCTTGTTTACGACTTTGATTCTCTCTAGATAGTCAAGTTTGATCGTCTTCTCGGCGACGGGCGCGTCAGAGCCGTGAAGGCTCCGGCGGGCGGCGATCGAGGACGCACTCAGCTCAATGCCTAGTCCCAGTAGCGACGGGCGGTGTGTACGAACGGGCGTGACTTAATCACGCGAGCAGTGTCCCAAAGGTGTTACTTGGGAATTCTCGTTCATGGGCATAGTTCCAGTCCCCAATCCCATCACGAGCGGTGTTTAGCGGGTTACCACGCCTGCGGCGAAGGGCAGGCTCCGTTGGTCGTCTCCCAGTGTGCGCGGTGCAGCCGCGACATCTAAGGCTCAGTCACCTGTTCTTGCTCATCTGTGTGCGGCTGTACGCAATTGTCCCTTAAGAGTTCTGGACGCCGACCCGCCGCGTCGCTAATATTTAGCTTCGAGAGTCTCGTTCGTTGTCGGAATTAACAGACAAATCGCTCCACCAACTACGACGGGCATGCACCACACCCACAGTATCGAGATAGAGCTATTCATCTGTCAATCCTTTCCGTGTCGGGGCGGGTGAGGTTTCCTGTGTTGAGTCAAATTATAGCGCAGGCTCCATTCTGGTGGTGCCTTCGTTATTCCTTTAAGTTTCAGCTGTGACATTTACTCCCGGAACCCAAGGGACTTTGGTTTGTTCCGGGTAGGCTCCCGGCGGGTCATGGGAATAACGCGCCGGAATCCGTAGTCGGATCGTTTATGGTGGAATTACGACGTATCTGATGTTTCGAACCTCCGACTTTCGTTCTTGTTAATTGAAAAATTTTGGCAATGCTGTTCGCTTTGTCCGTCTTGCGCCGGTCCAAGAATTTACTCTTGCGGCGCTGCGAATGCCCCGGCCGTCCTTTATTCTTGGCCCGTCCATGGGAGAACCACAAATGAACGGAGTCTATTCCATTATTCCTGCTGCGTATTCGTGCAACTGGGCCTGCTTTGAACACTCTATTTTTTCAAAGTAAGCGTTCGACCCCGCAAGAACTCAACAAGAGCATCGAGGGGGCGCCTAGGGGCGGGGGGCGGACGGGTGGCAGCCTTTGGCGGACGTGAGCCGGCCCCGAGATCCAACTACGAGCTTTTTAACTGCAAGCAACTTTTTAAGTCGCTATTGAGCTGGATTACGCTGGCTGTGGAACAGGACTTGCCCTCCTTTGTACTGGCAAGGATTTAAGTACATCCATTCCAATTACAGGGCCTCGAAAGAGTCCTGTATTGTTATTTTTCGTCACTACCTCCACGAGTCGTGAATGGGTAATTTGCGCGCCTGCTGCCTTCCTTGGATGTGGTAGCCATTTCTCAGGCTCCCTCTCCGGAATCGAACCCTGATTCCCCGTTACCCGTGGTCACCATGGTAGGCACATAGAGTACCATCGAAAGTTGATAGGGCAGACATTCGAATGAGTCGTCGCCGCCGCGAGGGCGAGCGATCGGCCCAAGGTTATCTAGAGTCACCAAAACAGGCGGGGGCCCACGCGGCACGCGCCGCGCGGTTTTTAGGTCTGTTAATGCACGTTCCCCGGAGTCAGGCTCGTTTGCATGTATTGTCTAGAATTGCCACAGTTATCCAGTGCGAATCCAAGTAGCGGGTGAGCGATCAAAGGAACCATAACTGATTTAATGAGCCATTCGCAGTTTCACTTTTCCAGCCGTGTGGACTTATACATGCATGGCTTAAACTTTGAGACAAGCATATGCTACTGGCAGGATCAACCAGGATTTCCGTGGGACGCCTTTGGATGGGGACGTCAAACCGCACCTAACGACCAACAAGCCACGGCCCCGTAGCGAGACGGGGAGCTGTGCAGTTGTTGGTGCGTAGTGCGAGGCGGGCGGCTACGAATGTGGTGAAACCCGTCACCGCGCTGGATGGAGAATAACCGCAACCACATCGGCTGGGCATCGACATCGAGGTGGGCGCTGTGCAATCGTTCATGCGGTCGCTCTCGAGCGCGGTTTCGAGAAAATCTGTCGAGCGCGCGGGCTTGGGAGCGGGCTGAGGTTTGGTCGGATCGCACCCGCCGTGTTCGGGGTCGATCTCTAGGACGGTGCATGCCTTGTAGGGCACCTATGTTCACGCAAAGACGGGGCTACTGGGTATCGCTTGTGGCGGAACATCACCAGGGCGAAGGCACAGTTTCGGGAACGCAGTGTGAGGACCCTTCTTGTGGAAACAAGCACATGGGGCCTACTGAGGCGAAGCTATTACATTTTCCGTCGGGCGCTCGGCCAGTATCGGAGACACTGCGGGGTCTCCTCAAGGCTTGGGAACATGGCCACTTTTTGACGCGACTACTGCCCGACCTTAATGGATGGGGTATGTCCTTCTAGACAGTATCAAAAAACGCCATTAACGAAGCCATAATTTACGTGAGCGGACTGTAATATTTCTTTGGTTCGTTTCACTGGTGATAGTTGTTCCCCTGGTACTCTATACAGACCATGGTACTCTAAAAATGACCCTGGTACTTTATGTGGACCATGGTGGTCTATAAACTCAAATGATGGCAAAAAACGTTGGATTTCGTGACTTTTCCGGCAACAGCGACTCGTTGAGCTCTGTCCGAACTAGGTCCTTTTCGGCTGGGACCCGGTGTAGCCTCTTATGGAGTTAGTGACCTCCGGATGAGGCACTGCTGCCACTTTGTCGAATAGGGCTCTTTTTCGGACTCGGGACTTGGTGTAGCCCTAGTTGGGCCAGGTTGAGGACCAGGACTGAGGCACCTGCTGCTCAATTGTCGATTGGGTTCCGTTTCGGCTCAGGGGACCGGTAGACCCTGTTTGGAAGCAGGTTAGACCTCCGGGATGAGGCACTTTGCTGACTAATTGTCCGAGTAGGGTTTCGTTTCGGCTCAGGGGACGGTGTAGCACCCTGTCTGGAGCCCAGGTTAGACTCGGACTGGAGGCACTGCTGCCTATTTGTCCGACTAGCGGTCTCGTTTCGGGCTGCAGGGGATGAGTCGACCTTAGTTGGAGCCCGAGGTTAGCCTCCAGGACTGAGGCACCTGCTGCGTACTTTGTCCGAGTAGGGGTTTTGTCGGCTCAGGGGACGGTGACCCTGTTGGGAGCCAGGTTTGACTCAGGGATGATGGCACCTGTGCTCTAATTGTCGGTGAGGGGTCTGTTTTCGCGCTCAGGGGACGAGTAGCCATGTTTGGAGCCCAGGTTAGACCTCGGACTGAGGCACCTGCTGCACTAAGTTGTCGAGTAGGGTCTCGTTTGGCTCAGGGCGAGGTAGACCCCTAGTCTGGAGCCCAAGGTTAGGACCTCAGGACTGAGCACCTGTGCATTAACTTGTCGAGTAGGGGTCTCGCTTTCGGCCTCAGGGGACGAGTAGACCCTAGTCTGGGGCCAGGTTAGTCCTCCGGCTGAGGGGCCAACCTGCTGCATAATTGTCCGAGTGGGGTCTCGTTTCGCTCAGGGACGGTAGCCCTAGTCTGGAGCCAGGTTAGACCTCGGGATTGGAGACCTGCTTGCTCACTAATTGTCCCGGGATAGGGGTTCGTTTCGCACTCAGAGCACGATTTGATCCGCTACTGGGAGAGCCAGTTATGACCTCCAGAAGGAGGTCGCTGTGCACCTCTTGTCGTGTGTGGGGTCTGTTTGCGGCTCAGGGGCGTGTGGACCGTGTCTGGTTGCTAGTGACTACAGAGTGGGGCACCTGCTGCACTACTTTATTCGTGTGTGATCGTCTCGTATCGGCGTTAATGTGATTGCGACCCGTTGGTGCTGTTTGCGCGGGGGACTAGAGTCGCGCTCTGTGCCACCTAGTCCGTGTGTGAGTCCCGTTTCGGTTAGGGCGGTGACCGTTGTCTGGTGGGGAGGCGGGACTACCCGGACGGGGACTTGCTGGGCACTTAGTCGTGTGTGAGGTCCGTTTCGGTAAGGGGCGCGTGGACCGTTGTCGTTGGTGTAGGGGGACTACCAGACCGGGGGCCACTGCTGGACACTTGTCGTGTGGTGAGGTCCGTTTCGGATTAAGGGGGGCGGTGGACCGTTGGTCTGGTTGCTAGGGGGGATACAGACGGGGCAACTGTGGAACTTAGTCCGTGTGTGAGGTCCCGTTTCGGCTAAGGGGGGCGCGTGACCGTTGGTTGGTGGTCGGGGGGGACTACCCAGACGGGGGCACCTGTGGACCACTTAGTCGTGTGTGAGGTCCCGTTTCGGCTAAGGGGGCGGTGGACCGTTGTTGGCTGGTTGTGGGGGGACTACCGGCGGGGGCAACTGTGGACATTAGTCCGTGTGTGAGGTCCGTTTCGGGTAGGGGGGCGCGTGTGGACACCGTTGTCTGGTTGTCTGGGGGGACTTACCAGGACGGGGGCGCACCTGCTGGCCCCACTTAGTCCGTGTGTTTTGAAGAGTTTTCCGTTTGCGGCTTTTTCAGGGGGGGCGTGGACCCGTTGGTCTGGTTTGGTCTAGGGGAACTTTTACCAGGACGGGCGGCCAACTGCTGGGGACCAAAATTAGTCCCGTGACTGTGGGTCTCAGTTTGGTGGGGGTCCGCGGTGGACCTGTTGGCTCTGGTTGCTCGTGGAGGGATTACCAGGAGGGGGCCAACGTTGCTGGACACTGTAGTCGTGTGTGAGGTTCCGTTTCGGCTTAGGTGGGCCGCACGTGGACCGTTGTCTGGTTTGCTGAGGGGAGTCCGGACCGGGGGGCCACTGTGGACAGTTAGTCGTGTTGTGAGTCGGTGTCGGCTAAGGGGGGTGCGCGGTGGACGGGGGTCTGGGTTTGCTTAGGGGACTACCAGGACCGGGAGGCACCTGTGGACCACTAAGTTCGTGTGTTGGTCCCTACGTTTCGGTAGGGGGGCGTGGCCGTGGTCTCGGTTGTCGGCGGGAACCACGATCCGGGGGCACCTGTTGGCCACTTAGTCCGTGCTGTGAGGTCACCGTTTCGGTTGGGCGTGGCGTGGACCCGTTGGATTCTGGTTGGCTCGGGGGGACTACCCAGCCGGGAGGCCGATGTGGACATTAGTCCGTGTGTGATGGTCCGTTTCGGGTTCGGGGGGCGCGTGGACCGTTAGTTGGCTTGTCGGGTGGTGATACCGCCGGGGGGGCCAACGGCGGTGGGACAAGTAGTCCGCGTGTGAGGTCCGTTTCGGCTTCGTGGGGGCGCGTGATGGACCCTTGGGTTGGTTGCTCGGGATCTACAGGGACGGGGGAACTTGTGGTGATTATCCCCGTGTGTAGGTCCGTTTCCGGCTTCGGGGGGCGCGTGGACCGTTGTGCTGGTGCTCGGGCGGAACTGCCGGGTACCGGGGGGCCACCTGCTGGACACTTAGTCGCGTGTGGGTCCCGTTCGGCTTCGGGGCGCAGTGGCAAGTTGGTCTGTTGTCGGGGCACTACCAGGACGGGGGACAACTGCTGGACGTTAGTCCGTGTGTGACGGTCGTTTCGGCTTGGCGCGTGGCGATTATTGGTTGTGATTCCCTGATCATCATTATCTTATATACGGAAAGATCACGTTCTTCTAGACAGTTATCCAAATTGCAGTCTACGAAGCCATAGAAATTACAGTGAGCGGCTGTATATTTCTTGTGTTCGGTTACCAATGGATAGATTTGTTCCCACTTCGGTACTCTGAAAACGACCTATTCGGTAACTCTAAAAATGACCCCTGTACTCTAAAATGGACCATGTGGTACTTAAATCGATGCAGAAAAATCGGTTACATGGTCTCGGTAAAAGTCGGACTGACAGAAAACGCTTGATTTCTTCTCGTGCCGGTTCCGACTCCGGTGACCACGTGGCAGAAAAGGCCCCCGTTCGCTCGCACAGAGTCCGGCAGCCCACCCTGGTCTCTAAAAAAAACACACGGAATCCGGGGTCGCTGGGAAATACATGTTTTACAGTGAGCGACTGTTAATCTCCTTGTCTTGTTATTCCTCGGCGAGTGGTAGGGGTCTTTTTTCTATTAATCTATAACCGTTCTTTGTTTGATTTATTTCGGCTTGTCTATTTAACTTGAACCGTTCCCCGAGGCTGCTTAACTTTTATTTAATTTCACCCGTTTTTAGCGTTTCTTCCCCCGTGTATTTCAAGTGAGCCGATGTTAATTCTTGTTCTTGTCTATTCTCCCGGGCGGTGGTAGGGGTCTTTTCTTATTAATTATACCGTTTTTGATGATTTATTTCTGGCTTTCCTATTTAATTTGACCGTTCCGAGGACTGCTATACACATTTGATTTAATTTCACCGTGTTTCGAGCGTTTGCTCCCCCGTGTATTCTTACGTAGCGACTGTTAGTCTCCTTGTCTTGTTCATTTCCGGCGGTGGTGGGTCTTTTTATATTATACCGTTTTTTGATGCTTTATTTTCGGCTTTCTATTTAATTTGACGCCGTCGAGGACTGCTATAACATTTTATTTCATGTCACCCGTTTTCGGCGTTTTGCCCGTGTATCTACTAGGTGAAGCGGACCTGTTATCTCTTTGCCTTCGTCTTATTCCTCGGCGGTGGTAGGGGTCTTTTGTTTTATAACCGTTTTTCTGTGTTTTTTGGCTTTCTATTTAATGCCCGTTCCGGGACTGCTTTAACATTTGATTTAATTTCACCCGTTTTCAGGAGGCGGTTTTCCCCGTGTAATTTTACAGTGAGGACTGTTTCTCCTTGCTTGTCTAATTTCTCGCCGGTGGTAGGGGTCTTTTCTATTAATTACCGTTTTATGATGATTTATTTCGGATTTTATGTTACTTGACCCGTTCCCGGAGGCTGCTATAAATTTTCTTTTTGTTTACCCCCGTTTTCCAAGGCGTTTTTCCCCCCGTGTTATTCTCAGTGAGCCCGACTGGGTGATGCTACTTGTCTTGTCTATTCCTCGGCGGGTGTAGGGGTTTTTTATTAATCTTAAAACCCCGTTTTCTGTGATTTTATTGGCTTTCTATTTAACTTGACCGTTCCGGGATGCTATAACATTTATTTTAATTTTCACCGTTTTCGGTTTTTCCACGTGTCATTTACAGTAGACCGATGTGATCTCTTGTCTTCGTCTATTCCTCGCAGGTGGTAGGGGTCTTTTTTATTATAACCGTTTTTCTGATGATTTTATTTCGGCTATTCTATTTAACTTGCACCCGTTCCGGGATGCTTAACATTTTTATTTATGTTACCGTTTTGCGAGCGTTTCTTCCCCACGTGTTGTAGTGAGACGATGTTATCGTCTTGTTTCGTCTATTCCTCAGGCGGTCGGTAGGGTTTCTTTGCTTTTATTTATACGTTTTTGATGATTTATTTTCGTTTCTATTTAATTGACCCGTTCCCGAGGACTTGCTATAAATTTATTTATTCAACCCGTTTTCAAGAGCGTTTCTTACCACGTGTATTGATACAGTGAGGACTGTTTATCTCCTGCCTTCGTTCTATTCCTCGGCGGTGGTAGCGGGTCTTTTCTTTAATTATACGTTCCTTTCGGGGGATGATTTATTTCGGCTTTCTATTTTAACTTGACCGTTCCCGGGACTGTTAAATTTTAGTGTTATGTACCCGTTTTCAGAGCGTTTCTTCCCCCCGTGTATTTACCAGTGAGCGATGTTATCGCTTGCCTTCGTTATTCCTCGGCCAGGTGTTAGGGTGTCTTTTCTTTATTTAAGTTTTCTGTATTTATTTCGGCTTTCTATTTAATTGACGTTCCCCTGAGATCGATATACTTTTTTTCATGTTTACCCTCTTGCGGTGGTGGCCTTGACCGTTTACTCGTTCCAATCAACGAGAGGGAGAACGGCGTGAGCATTTTCAAGGGCCAGTTGTTGCTTTATTTCTCCCAGGAATGGTAGGTGCATCCATGCGGGCTGTCTTCTCCTTCTCTCTCTCTCTCTTCCGTCTTGGTCTGTGTGCGTGTCGTGTCACGGGGAGCATCGAGCGGGGTAGCTACTGAAAGCAGGGGGAGGGGGAATAGTGGGGCGGCTTGGCCCGGAGCCACGAATGGGTTTCGGCAAGGTGCCCCTCTCTGGGTGTGTTGTTGTCTTCCCTGGAGATGTGAAAATGAATGCATAATAGATCCGAAGCTGACGCACACTCAACTCTTGTTTCTGCCGGCAAAGAGTGGCTTCTGGGCTGTGTCTGCTGTCTTCCCCCTGGACTGGATGGCTGAAGTGCAATAGCCAAATAATAGCTCCAACTGCACCACATCATTTGTTTGCCCGGGCAAGAGGCTATTCCTGGGGCTGTGTCTGCTGTCCCCGGGACTGATGTGAGGACCTGATAATGTAATTAACATAATACGATCCCAGCAGCTGACGCCCCCACCACCACGCCACACAACCACACACACACCACACATCCAAACCACACACACCACCACACCAAACACCACACACAGCTCCGAACTTGTCTGCTGCCAAGGGTGCTTCCTCGGGGCGGGAGTGTTGCTGTTTCCTGGTGATGGATTTGCGACATGATGCAATAATAGTCCAGAAGTGACCACCCTCACATGTGTTGCGGGCAAGGTTGTTCTGGGGCTAGTGTTGCTGTCTTCCCCTGGACTGATGCTGAAGGACCTGATAATAGAATATACACATGAATAGACTCCCAGCGCTGACCCCACACCGCCACCAAACACCCCACACCCACACAAACACCACACACACACAAACACCACACACACACACACAACAACACACCCAACACTCACACTCTTCTTGCCTGGCAGGGTGCTGCCTGGGCTAGGTTGTTGCTGTTTCCCTGCGGACTGTGGCTGAAAGAATATGATAGCAATCTGACTCCAGGTGAACTAATTTGTCTGCCCGGCCAAAGAGTGCCTCTCCTGGGGCTAGGTGTTGCTGTCTTCCCTTGGATGTGGCTGAAAGATGATTGCCAATAGACTCCAGAAGCTGACCAATACCACTTCTTGGTGCTGACGGCCAAGGTGCTCTCCTGGGCTAGGATGTCTGCTGTCATCTCCCTGGATGGATGGCTGAAGAAGATAGCTATGTCGGCTGACCACACCAACTCACACTCTGGTCTGCCGGCCAAAGAGTGCCTTCCCTGGGGGCAGTGTCGCTGTCTTCCTGGACTGATGGCTGGAAGACTGAATATAGTAACTATAACATAATAGCTCCAGCAGCTGACCCCGCAACACCGCCACACACACGCTCACACTCGGGTCTGCCTGCGCAGGGTGCTCTCCTGGGCTAGTGTCTGCTGTCGTCTCCCCTGGATGTGTGAAAGAGATTGCATATAGATCCCAGGTGCCCACACACTCACACTTTGTTTGCCCGGCCAAGAGTGCTCTCCTGGGGGCAGTGGTTGCTGTTTCCCCTGGGCTGATGGCTGCGAAGACCTGCATAATTAGTAATAATAACATAATAGATCAGCGCTGACCCCCCACAGACCAGCACACCAACCCAACAACTCCTTCTGTCTGTCCTGGCAAAGGGTGCTCTCTGGGGTGTGGTCGTGCTGATCTTTCCCATGGATGATGCTGAAGAATGAATAGATTTGATCCAGAGTGACCCCACACCTCCACTTCTTGTTGCCCCGGCAAGGTGCTCTCTGGGTGTCCCCGTGTTGCTGTTTCCCCTGGACTGATGGCCCTGAGAATTGATTGCGATATAGACTCAGGACGCTGGACCCACACACATACCTCCTTGTCTGCGCCGAGGCACAAGAGTGCCTTTTTCCTGGGGGAGTGTTGGTGGTCTTTCCCCTGGACTGATGGCTGAAAAAATGAATAGCAATAATAGCTCCCAAGAGCTGACCCCCATCCATTTTGTTCTGGCCCGGCCAAAAGTGCCTCTCCTGGGGGCAGTGTTTGCTGTTTCCCCCTGGGACTGATGGGCCCTGAAAGGGAAGAGATGAAATTTAGCATAAATAGGACTCCCAGGGGGAGCTGACC
>OLKM01003915.1:0-27875 GCA_900291075.1 Melanogrammus aeglefinus | reverse complement strand
GTTGAACATTTACTGAATAACAAGCATACAAAGGAAATATTAATTGAATACTTCTAATGCAAAGATTTATCACAATAAAATAAAGCAAAGTAAGTTTTACCAGAATAATAGACAAAAAAGATTATATATTTCCGAGTTTCATTTAGCAATATATATATATAAATTCTTTTTAGATGGTGACACACAACATTTCATTTGGGAGTGCATGTTCATTTTTATATAATTAGGAACTTGTTAATCAGATGCGCTGTTGTAGGGCCATATCCTTTCAGGATCCCTGGGTGGTCCGCCACCTTGTAGCAGTTAGAGCCTTGATAGGTGATCCAGACACCTGGCTGCGTTTGCCGCTCATCCTTGGGCCACTCCAGTAGGTTCTGCGAGCATCTAGCAATCTCTCATTTGAAGAACGTTCTTGGGCAGAGAGTTGGTCGGAAAAGGCTGCGCGAACAGGTATGCAGACCAGGAGTCTTGCTGGACATCCGAGCTCTATGCTTGGGCAAAAGAGTTCTGTAGTTAACCATCCACTTCTGCCAGGTGGTGACAGCACAAACATGTCTTGTGCTCGCTCCACGCAGTTGACTGATGCTTTCCGATCCATGGCCGGCACAAAAGTCTCGCTGTGAATGCACCAGGAGAGTCCGCCCTTCCAGGACCGCACAGCATGCTCGCCACCCAGGTGGACGTCTTGTGGCTGTAGGAGATGAACGACTGTACCGAACGTTGTGTTTGAATTCAGAGGTTTGCCTGCTTCTGGCCTCTCCTCTTCACGCGATCCACACCCCACACGCATCTTGGTTACCACACTCCGTCAACAGCGTTAGACACAGAGCAAACGCCAGCACGATGACGCATCGTCACGGCAACGCCACCTGGCATGCCTGAAGCTAGCCTCACAGGACATCCTGTTTTTTATCGGAACATGCGCAGGCAGCCACAGAATGGGGGAGTGCCTGGCAAGTATAATCCAAGCCAGTCGGCAGCAAGATTTGTTCAGAGATTTATGACCAATAGGAGTCACGTGAGCAGACAAGGGTTGTCTCAGTTTTAGCGTCCTTGAGTTTGGAAACCGCCAGAGCACTCCCGGGAGATGGATGTAATGATAATTCTGGTCATGTACAGACTGACAACGGTGGGGAGAATAGTCCGCTAGGGATGACCTTAATGCTGTTTGGCAGCTAGATAAAAGGTGAGTCAACATGGGAAATTGCAAAAGGTTTTGTGTTAGGCTGTATGCCTGTCTTTGACAGAGTCTAATTTCGCTGTAATACTGGGACAGGAAGGACAAATACTTTCTTTCCCGTTGGTGTTGCTCAGGCTCACAGGATGTGGATGGCCACAAAAGCACGCTTATCCAAACTGAGTCTGAAACTCAAGTCACAGCCGATTCAGGTTTCTTCATCTGTGGGTCCTGCTGAGAGATGAAAAGTTAAGTCACAATACGCGGTTTTTGCTCAAAGACAGGTTTGCTTTAGTTTGGGACACGAGTTATAGGAGCCCCAGGCCACCAGAAACCTTGTCCGCAGTAGGTTGTTTGAGACGGGTCCAGGGTTTTCCAGGACGGCAAGGAGGACATAATGTTGCAAGGACAATGTCTTCCTGTGCCTGAAACCGCAAATAAGCCCACTCTGGAAAACATGTCTACACTTATGTCTATAGCGGGGTATCTGTATTGGTAATGGTTGTACTCCATCAAATATAATGAATGTTAAGGACCAGTTGTGGTGTTCAAAGTCGGAACTCTAAATTCTCAGTGTATCTTCGCGTTAGTTATGTTTGCAAAATATCATCGTTCGATACCATGGAAAGAAAAACATTCTTTAGATATTATCATGAACTACTGTTAATCCAAGTGTTTTTGTACAATGGTGAAATTGTTTATGAGTGGCATGTGTTCTCAGGCTCCTAAAAGGGTCCCCGGTCCACAATTGCAGAGGTCAGGAAGTACGTTGACCAACTCTCAAATCGTGTGTTGCGTTTCATTCACATCTCTGATAGCTTTTCAAATAAATCAAAGTTCTTCGCAAAAGGCAACTTCAGGGTTATTTCTGGAGAGGGATTTCATCTTCGCAAGGAGAACCACGATCGTGTACCGTTGCACTCAACACCGCCTCCTCCAAGGAGGAGATGTTGCAATGAGCTATTCGAGAGGGAATCAAATCATTGAAGTCCCTTGTAAAGCTTTTACATCTTCCAAGTAACAGGACAGACAGATTTTGCCAATGTCCTCAAATGTGCCGGTAGTTTGATAGCTGTCATATTGGTTGCCGGACAGAGTCAGGATTCTCAGCCAGTGGCAGTGTATAGGATCAGGGATTGTAATCTAACAATTGTCTAGATATTGTTCAGGCATTTTCAGTTTTGGGGTATGAACGATAAGCCAGGATATCAGCCTTAGACCACAGCTGGTAGCCTTCAGGAAGCAGAGTTGTGAAGAGTCTTTGAACGAGCGGGCCCTTAGCAGTTCACAAGGGGATTGTGAGAAATGTCCCAGAACTGTGTCTCATTATTCAGATCAAAGGAACATGTGGTAAAGATTTGACCGGAAGAGTTTCTGAAACTGTCCCGTTTGGAAGTGACGCATCGAGCATAACCCTTGTGTTGTCCATCTTAGCTCGGCCAGGCAGAATGTCCCCCAAGACAAGGGGGTTGTCGTCCATAATAGCAGTGCTACTTGTTGCACACTGTTAACATAAAAAAAAGTCAGTGAACTGTTAATCATTATTGTATCCGAATAATTAACAAATTAACTTTGTATTAATATTAGCACCCCCAAATAGCAGTTGTAATCCATGTAAATCATTTCATCATAGTGAAAAACAAATATTAAACCGTTTACCGTTTTCTGGCCATATCATAGATCCCAAAACCATACACGAAACAGCTACAAAGTCTTTTGTTGGTGCTATGGGAAGGAACGGATTCATATCTACCGTTTTATAACGAGGTATTGCAGTTTATTGCTATCAGCCAATTTCCTTTTTTTCTTTTGTAAACATTGAGCAATTCCTCTTCAGCAGCATATTAATTTCTGCATTTCTTTGTATTTATTGAGGGTGGAAACTTGGTTAGAATAAAACACAAAAAAGATTGGATATGGTTTAAAGGGAATGTAAAAACCCCAAAGGAAGTCAAAGAAAATAATGTAGTAGCAGTGATTCTACGAAATTATGCAAAATAAAGCAAGACAAATATACCGTAAATACATGCGTCATTTCATTTAAACTCATGTTTATAATTTGAACATCATGTACTTACATCATTACTGCAACCCCATCCATTTCGGTCAAGCCTAGTTTGTTGATTCTGTGTCGCCTCTGTACAATAGCAAAGCGGACGAAAAAAGTGTGTTATTTTCATGGAGACGGATCTGGAATGCAGGAAGCGTTTCCTGGGGAAATGGAAGTATGAAGAGTGGCGTGTTTAGGCTCGTGTTGGTTTAAATAGTCAGCCAATATAGTGGCTTCATGAGAAATGCACACATCAGACGTAGTTGGAAATATCATGTTACATGGCTGATATGAACCGTTTGTTCTTGTAATACAGATTTGCCTTCTCTTTAGTAAGTGATAGATTTTAGTATGTATGCGTTGAAGCCTATTTAAAAATGTTTTATCTGATAGACCTTAAAGGTCCCATGACATTCCACCAGGTGTGGTGTGATTAGCCGTTACAAGCCGTTTTGTAAATCGGGCCCTTATGACATCACAGGTGGGCGTGTCGACGTAGACCTGTCTTCCTTTCCTTTTGAGCCTTTCGCGTTACCCACGCGATTTGGTTATTGTAGTCCAAACTGTCAGGGCTGAAGACACTGTTTAATGTAATAGCTCTTTATTTAAATGTGAAATGAGAATTAACAGCTTCGGATATAACAAAGGCTGTGTCTTTATACACACATTTACATAGAAACATGTTTTGATAAATTTCATATGTAGGCTACATCGTCTGTATATTTTTTAACAATATCCTTTTGACCACCCAATGCGATGGCGTGCATTTCTCTATCTAGACACTGGGTTGAGACATTTGCTTTAATAAAAAATATACAAAGGAAAATTATTAATTGAATACAATCAACAGAAATCAAAAGTAATGCAGTACAAAAAGGAAAGTAAATTTCACCAGAAATACAAAAAAGAATACTGTTTGTAGCGCCCCCTAGGCCTATATCCTGACACTAAAGGGGCGTTCCTGAGTTCTTAAATTAACTTCCCAGTAAATATATATTATATATGAATTCTTGCTTACCTTCTGTTTAAGGGTCTACTTGTGTGTCTTTGCATGTACTATAAATAAACTATTCTATTTCCCTGTTAACCCTGTACTATTCACATCTCTTAAACTAATTTAAATAGTATTCCCATGAAATAATATATTCACATGTAAACCAATTCCCAATAACGTCTTAACACTAGAGAAATACTCAAGAGTCAGATGTTTAAATGTTAAATAAAAATATAGTTTACTGAATAGAAACTGTAATGAGTTATCAATAAAACAAAAATATACAAAACATGTAGATACAGCAGAAAGTATTCCAGAATACCTAGTGGCTTTCAAAACGAAATTAAATTACAAACGTTTGCATGAATAGGCTACAACTTCAAATATAAACGAAATCAAATAATTAAATACACCTGAATGGATTTATACCAGACCTCTGTATTTAAGTAGAAAATAGGCTACCGTAATTGTACCTTCAACACTCAACAGTAAACATAACACAAATGACACTCGTGGGCCCACACACGCACACACACATTCAAAGGTGATTCACCCACCCCAGTCCTAGCCGGCCGGCAATGTTAGCTAACCTTTGAGCTAACCGTCGCAGTTCTGAAGAGTGGCTTGGGTGCGGCGTGGCCAAAAAACAAAATACCGCTTCACTCCCGTTGGAGCAACCAAAACAAAGTAAAAACATATATCCAACTCAAAGTCCGACTCTCGACTATGTTGCGTTGTCTACGCTATATTGCCATCTGGTGAAACCAACAACACGAAGACAACTTTCCACGCTGCTTCTCTCCTTTCATTCCCCCGTCTCTTCCAGCTTTCGACCTTTTTTCCACAGGTCAATTAGAGTATACGAAAGTAACAAAACAAAGTGCATTTTACATAGACATCAAAATAATACATTTCACACTATACAATAAACTCTAGCAATGAAATATTTTCAAACAAAACCTCAAGGAATTAAAACATATTGTCCATCAACACAGCCGTGCCCCAGACTACAATTCCCACAATCCCTTTCAACCAAAACAAATAAAACAGATACGAACCACGACCAGCTCTAGACCCCATATCTCGTTTTATCACTTCTTCATCTTATTTTCCAAGATAACTTAAATGTTTAACTATGAACTTTAACAAATGCACTTTATTAAATCCTAATGTATTACAACTGTCTAAGAGCGCTGCGCTACATGTTATTTATCAGTTTTTCCAAGTTTCATTTAGGCAATCAGAGTTCAAATGAAGAAAATATTTATCTTTGAATGGGACACACACATCTTTCATTTGGGACTGCAGTCATCATTTTAACAAAGGAACCAAATCGTCGGGGATCAGAGAAGCGCTTTGGGTTAAATCTAGGGCCATATCCTTCAGGATTCGGTGTGTCTCGCCACCTGTAGCATAGACCTGAGGTTGACCCAGAACACCTGCTGCTTTCGCTCATCCTTGGGCCACTCCAGGTACGTCTGCTGCATCAGCAATCTCCTCAGTTTCAAGAACTTCTTGGGCAGAGAGTTGGTCGGAATAGGCTCCAACAGGATGAAGACCAGGGAGTCTTGCTGGGCATCCAGAGCTCTATGCTGGGCAAAGAAGAGTTCGTAGTTACACCATTCACTCTGCACAAAGTGGTTGGACAGCACAAACAGCGTCTTGTAGCTCGCCTCCACGCATTTGATGATGTTGTCCACGATCCACTGGCCGGGCACAAAGTCTCGCTCGTGGATGCACAAGGAGAGTCCGGCCCCTTCCAGGGACGGCACCAGCTTGCTCTCCACCCAGGCGGAGTCTTGGTGGCTGTAGGAGATGAACGAGTGGTACCGAAACGTTGTGTTGTTCAGCAGGTTGGGCCTGCTTTTCTGGCCTCTCCTCTTCAGCGCGGATCCACACCCACAGCATCTTGGTGTACCACACTCCGTCACAGGCGTAGAACGCAGAGCAAAGGGCCAGCACAATGAGCATCGTCACGGGCAACGCCACAGCAGCCTGAAGCCAGGCCTCACAGGACATCCTGCTGGTTCTGTACTCGGACATCGGCAGGCCAGCCACAGATGGGGGAGTGCTGCAAGTATAATCAAAGGGCCAGTCGGGCAGCAAGGATTTGTTCACAGTAGTTATGAACCAATAGGAGTCACAGGAGCAGACAAATGTGTTGTTTCCAGCTTTGAGAGTCCTGAGACTTGGAAGACCCGCCAGTGTCTTCCGGGAGATGGATGTAATGGAGTTCTGGTCTATGTACAGACTGGCCAAGGTGGGGGATAGATCCATAGGGATGACCTTAATGCTGTTGGAGCTCAGGAAAAGGTGGGTCAGCATGGGTAATTGCAAAAGGTTTGCTTGTGTTAGGGCAGTGATGCCTGTCTTTGACAGACAATTCGCTGAAAATGCTGGGACAGGAAGGAAAATACATTGTTCCCCAGGATGTTGTTGCTCAGGCTCAGCGATGTGATGTGGATGGGCCAATGGCACGGCTCATCCAAAAAAATGGAGTTGAAACTCAAGTCAAGAGATTCCAGGTACTTCATCTGGCGGGTCTGCTGAGCGATGAAGGAAAGGTCAACAAAGCGGTTTTTGCTCAAAGACAGGTGCCTTAGTTTGGGGTACACCGAGGTATTGGAGCACCCAGACCACCAGAACCCTGTGTCAGAGAGTAGGTTGTTTGAGAGGTCCAGGGTTTCCAGGGACGGCAAGGAGGACATAACCTTGCAAGGTACAATGTTTATTCCTGTGCCTGAGAACTTTAAATAGTCCATCTTGGAAAACATGTCCACATTAATTTCAATAGAGGGGTATTTGTATTGATAATGATTTACTCCATCAAATATAAGGGACCGTAGGACGATTGAGTGATTCAGAGAAGGGAACCTAAATCCTTCAGGTGTATCTTCATTGTAGGTTACGTTTACATATGTATGCGTTCGAACATTGGAAAGTAGAACATTCTTAAAAAATAACACAAAGAAACTGCTGTTAATCCAGGTGTTTACAATGGTGAAATTGTTTATGAGTGGCATGGTTCTCAGGCTCCTAAAAGGGTCCCCGGTCACATTGCAGAGGTCAGGAAGTACGTTGACCAATTCTAAATCGGTTGCTTGCGTTTCATTCACATCTTCCAGTAGCTTTTCAAATAAATCAAAGTTCTCGCAAAAAGGCACTTTCAGGGTTATCTTCTGGAGGGATTTCATCTTCGCAAGAGAACCACGATCGTACCGTTGCCACTCAACACCTCCTCCAAGGAGGAGATGTTGCAATGAGCTATTCGAGAGGGAATCAAAATCATTGAAGTCCACTTGTAAAGCCTTTACACTTCCCAAGTAAAGGACAGACAGATTTGCCAATGTCTCAAATGTGCCCGGTAGTTGATAGCTGTCATATTGGTTGCCGGACAAGTCAAGGATCTGCAGCATTGGCAGTGATAGATCAGGGATGTCACCTAACAAATTGTTAGATATGTTCAGGAATTTCAGTTTTGGGGTATGAACGAATAAGCCAGGATCTATCACCATCAGACCACAGCTGGTAGCCTTCAGGAAGCAGAGTTGTGAGAGTCTTTGGAATGGGGCTGCCTGCAGTTTCACACGGGGGTTGTGAGAAATGTCCAGGTACTGCGTCTCATTATTCAGATCCAAAGGAACCCTGGTAAGATTCTGACCAGAGAGATTCTGAACTCGTCGTCTAGAAGTGACGCACGATGCATACCCTTGGTCCTCTATCAACTCGGCCAGGCAGAAGGTCCTCCAAGACAAGAGAGCTGTTGTCCATAATAGCAATACTACTCGCACACTGTTAATATAAAAAAAATGTTGAACTGTTAATCATTATTGTAGCAGAATACTTAACAAATTAACTTTGGATTAATATTTGCACCACCAAATTTCATCATAGTTAAAAAAGTACTTTTACCTTTTTATGGCCATATCTCCTAGATCCCAGAAGCATACACAAAACAGCTACAATGTCTAAGGTTGGTGCTTTGGGAGGGAGTGAATTTATATCTTCCTTTTTTTTAACTGTGCCAAAAATAACCCTTTTGGCTCATTTCCCTTTTCCTTTGCAAAGGCAAATGTCACACCATGTCAATGGCAAATGTCCATTTATTTATATAGCGCATTTACAGACGGCTTTGCCGCACCAAAGTGCTTTACAGTAAAGTGCAATAATGCAGGAAGGCACACAAACAAACAAAACCAATAACAAAAAAGAAGTCTCATCTCTCATCTTCATCTGCCTATCCGGGGTCGGGTCGCGGGGGCAGCAGCTCAAGCAGGGGGCCCCAGACTTCCCTTTCCCAAGCCACATTGACCAGCTGACGGGGGGATCCCGAGGCGTTCCCAGGCCAGTGTTGAGATATAATCTCTCCAAGAAGTGCAAAAAGAAAAACATTTAAAAACTATACCCTGTTGCATCAAGGGAGATGCTAGCCAAAGGCAAGTGAATAGAGGGATAGAATAACATTCAGAGACTGAGCAGAACAGACTTGGAGGGGGAGGCAGTTCCAGAGTCTAGGAGCTGCCACTGAAAAGGCTCTGTCACCCCTAGTTTTAAGCCTGGACCTGGGTTCTTCCAGCCGCAGTTGGTCTGCCGACCGTAGTGCTCTGGAAGGGGAATGGTGGTGGAGAAGACCGGACACGTAGGTGGGGGCCAGACCATGGAGAGATTTGTACACAGTCAAGAGGAGTTTAAAATTGATGCGGTAGCGGATGGGGAGCCAATGGTTGGGTTGCAAAGAAACGTTTTAGAATTTCCCAGATTTGTGCATTCCTTTGAATGCTATTTAATGAGGTTGATGGATTGGTAAGAAATAAACGCAAAAGCTATTGGATAAGGATTAAAGGACAAATTACGAAAGATGTTGACTCAGTGATTCAACAACATTATACAAAATAGCAATATCAATGTACAGTAACTTTATTATATAATGTTGAATATTATAATGTATTTCTCCTTTGAACTTCATGTATTTACATCATGAATAAACTTATTCCATTTCTTTCAAATGTTAAAAGACCTTTCCTCAAACATAAGATTTTTATGGTGAGAATGCTAGAACTTCCTTAGAATCCACTAGAATTTAGAATATATTACATTAAATTGGATAAGAGACAATAAGATAGGATTCAAATACATTTTTACTTGATTCATCAGATTACATAAGATTGGATCATACGAGTCTAAATGAGTCCAAATAAACAATAAGACATCAATAAAAAAGTGATGAATAATAATAATAACGCTTTTAAGTGTCTGCGGCTATAGAGCTCCTGATTCTGATTCAATTATCATTGCTCACAGTGCTTCTTTGTCAAGTATCTTAAGAAATGAATCGTCTATATTCAAAGCTAATAATTATTGACCTGTGTTGTAGGACTCGATGGAACCTCTTCACAGTGTGGATGGCAATGGATAAAGCCACATTTTGGCAAATTCAGCAACAATCTTGGTCTTCTTTGATTTTCCATTTTATTTCATTTCCATTTTCTTACTTTTTAATTAAGTTAATCTGTGTTATTATTTTTACCCGAAAGCCCTACTAGGGACAAGGGTCTTAAATTTGCGTTTGGCTAGAAACACTATGATGCAAACATCAGAGCTCTGTCTCATGTCTGTCTCATTGTTTCTGTATCGTTCCCTATTCAAATAAAGTAATGGTGCCTGTTGGACTCCCTGCCAAAAGGGTCCTTGTTTTTTTTTTGTTCGTACACCTTCCACTGTACACCTTTAAAGGGGTAATATGTTCCTTTGTGTCTGCATGGCTGCCTAGTATGCATATCATGTATTAGGAACACATAAAAGCAGAAAGGCTACATTTTATAAGATTAGTCTCACCTGATGATTAGAGATTTAACGGGAAGTGAATCTGTGAGCGCAAAAGTGAAAGTTTAGGACTTCTGCAGCTATTATGATGACTAAAAAGAGGTTAAAGAAACATCTCTGATTTCAAATGGCATAGGTCCAGGGGGGAAAATTCCTAAACAACTGAGCACCTGGAACGAAACAACCTCCCCCCGGGGATCAGTAAAGTTTTCTGATTCTGATTAACATACATATTTGTTTATTAATTAAGTTGGGACCCCTGTTGGCTTGGGGGCCCTTAACAGTCTTCTATGTATCTCATAGTGAGAAACAGTCCTGCTTCATTCCGGGCAGACCAACTTTGGTTCCTCTTATTGTCCAGCTTCAAGGACCAATCAGATGACACTCCATCGCCTAGCAACCGTTCAGTTCCCTCACGGCGAGTAGCCGTATGTGAAACGCAACAGGATTGGAGCATGCCCGTTATTGTGACACGGAATCACGAGACACTGTGATAAATGAGCCACAAACTTTTTATCGGCGTTCCCCATTGAAACAATTAAAACCATTTCATCATACAAGTGGTCATGGTTATTCCAAATCTATGACTGTTCCGCAATGAAGTGGGGGGAAGTGGGCTGCACACACACCCACACACATCCCCAGATGGACGGCCTCGTGGAGCGTTTCAACAAAACCTTGAAACAGATGTTGAAGAAGGCCATGGATACCGACGGGAAGAACTGGGACCAGCTGCTGCCCCATGTCCTGTTCGCTGTACGGGAGGTGCCCCAGGCCTCCACCGTGTTCTCCCCGTTCGAGCTGCTATACGGGAGAAGACCCCGCTGGCCAGCCCTCTTAATGACCTGACCCGGAAGTTCCTGCCTGATCAGATCAGGTGGTCTGAGGCAGCCGAGAAGGCCTTCGGGACGCTCCGGGGAGCCTTATGCTCGGAGCCGGTGCTCATAACCCCGGACTTTGCTTTACCTCTCATAGTTCACACAGACGCTTTGGAAGTGGGGCTAGGGGGAGTTCTTTCCCAGATCCGGACCTGAGAAGAGCACCCAATCACCTACATCAGCCGGAAACTCCTGTCCAACGAGAGGAATTACTCCACACACAGTGGAGGAGGAGGCCCTGGCCATCAAGTGGACCTTAGACAAACTCCGGTACTACCTCGTAGGTCGGGGGTTTACCCTGGTCACGACCATGCTCATGAATATGAAGCTGGTGCAAGGACACTAATGCCCGGGTGACAAGGTGGTTCCTGTCCCTCCAGGACTACCACTTCAAGGTGACCACTGACGGAAGGAGCACGCCACAGCAATCCTACACATCATATGCCAGCGAAACTATCCGTGAGTCTACACGAGATGGAGTATTACGTTACCACCATCACTAGCCGGTGGCAGAGAGCACCACATTCCTCACCCTCATCAGCCAGATGGGGAACACCTGGCCGGAGGGATGAAACCATAGAGATATATAGAACACTAGATACGCCACGCCCCTCTCAGCCGCAGCAAACGGAGCCGCCATCTTGTGTGGGTCTTGAGTAGGTATTCTCAGACTCTCAGACAGCCATATATATTCAGATATATTAATATCTGCACTGATATGATACGTACATATACATATATATACATACATATACATATATACATATACATACATACACATATATATACACACATATATATACATATACAGATATAGATATATATACACACATATATATACACACATATATATACATATACATATACAGATATAGATATATCTATATCTATATCTATATCTATATATACATATCTATATCTATATCTATATATATAAATATATATATATATTATATCAGTTCAGATATAAATATGTGTATATATATATAGTATTAAATGTATAATTGTAAACATATTTTACCAAACTACATTAGGATTATAAATCAATACAAATTATAGTACATCAAATTATAAAAATAGACATGTGTATATATATGTAGATATATGGATTGTATAAATACATAAATTATAAAATATATAGTATTTTAAGTTGTATATGTATGGATTGTAAATATCAAACAGTGTCATAAAAAAAGAAAATTGTATATAGATATAAAAAGATGAGGAACACCGAATGTTATTTATTAAATATTTATTGTGCTTTTTCTTTTTGTTTTGTATTTTCCACATGTTCAATTTGTATTTGAATGTCTGAAATAAATCCAATCAATAGTTCCAGTTGTATCTCAGTCTGGAGGGTTCCGGTTCTTAGTCCAGTGTTGATTGTCAGTGTGATGTAGTGTTAGAGTGGTTTGAGTTATAAGCTAAATGATAGAAGATATTTACTTTTTGAGAAATGAAATGTTCATCTGAGTCCAGAAGAAACATTTCTGATAGTAGACATAATCAGTGGCAAGTTAAATGTCATGTGTTACAAAGTGTGTTTTTTGTATAACATAGAGGAAAAAAATATTCCTACCACTTAAAATAAAACATGGAATATCAACTATGATGTTTTTAGTGTCATGCACTGAGCCATCACTGCTCAAATTTGCTACATGTTTGTATGAATTTTCCATATGTTGTAATGCACTAGGCAGCGGGTTGACCCATTCAAGATGGCCGCCGCGGTGGCCGTCAGCCGACCGGAGCTCAACATTGCCGTGACGTATCTAGTGTTCAATAATATATCTATGGATGAAACGAGCGGGCGGACATCTTAAAAGGCAGCCGAGGACTCATTCCGGGGTCGAGGAAGAAAGACCAACCAGGAGGAGGCCATTGACTCACCACAGACTACGAGGCTCACGGAGACCCTAGTTCAGTCACTTTATTTGTGAATAAACGCCGACTATACGGCTTAAACGAGGATCCAGTGCGTGGTACTTGCCGTGAGAACAGATACTTCGGAACCGGGTTGCCACAGTGCGTGTGGAAGTAATTCAATAGCCTGGTAATGTCTACAGCAGGGTTGCCGCGGTGTGGACACACACCGAGTAATACGCTCGTGTCAACACCGGTATTACCGAGTATAAACGGTATAAACTTTGAAACTAGGTCAACCGCCATTTTCTTCGTCTACTATTCTCCCACACTCGGTGACAGCGTCTTATAACGTTCAATATATAATAGTATATAATATAATTCATAATATCACGGCCAAAAGCTCTGTGCGCCTCCGGATGGCCGCAGCGCGAGGAGCTCTCGTAGGGATTGGGCTTCGCGGGTTTGTTTACCGGCGTTGCTATGGTTACCGGTCTTGTAAGGAAGCGCGCCCTCGGCGCGCCACAGAACAGAACTGTGGCCTATTCTACACATTTAATTTTCTTAATTATAATTATATTATTAATTTGTACTGAACTTTTTTTTTATTACTGAAAAAAAAACAAAAAAACACCGAGTAATTGGTGTTGGCCTCAACACCGAGTAATCGGTGTTGGCCTCAACACCGGTAATACTGTATACTGCGGCAACCCTAGTGTATAGGCCTACGTACGGTAGGAATATTCATACTGGTTTAAATAATACAATTTAATAGTATTTCCCATCTTTGCTGAGCAAGAATTTAGTTTCAAAGTTCAGTGATTGAAACAAATAAAAGCCTGGGCTATTGAAGTTTTACGGTAGCCAACACTCACCGACCCGATGTCAAGTGGACCGGGTTGATTCACTGCGGGTCTCTCTTCTTACTGTCCTTCTCAACACTCTGATCTCACTAAAAGGCTAGCAGCACGAAATCAACAGATATTTAGAATAGAAAAAAAAGATTGTGATTAATCACGAGTTAACTTTGACATTAATGCGATTAATCGCAATTAAATATTTGAATCGCTTGACAGCACTAATCAGAATACTTAACTAATTAACTTTGTATTAATATTTGCACCCCCAACTAGCAGTGGTAACCTGTGTACATTTTTTCATCATAGTGACAAAGAAATATTAAACTTTTTACCTTTTTATGGCCATATCTCATAGATCACAAAACCATACACAAAACAGCTTCAAAGTCTTTCGTTGAAGCAATGGGAAGGAACAGATTTTTATCCACCGTTTTATAACGAGGTGTGACATTTAATTGCCATCAGCTTATTTCCTTTTTCTTTTGTTAAAGGGGACATATTATGAAAACAGAACTGTTCCTGGGATTTGGGGTGTTGTTGTGGGCAGATGGTGCTCCCACACGCTCTGTACATGATTTTTTGAGTGAGATACGCATTTCTGGAAGCAGCCCGCCGCCAGCTACCAAACGAGCGAGTCAGTTTCGACAGTCGGCATAGCCTGGAGTGCACAGTTGAATGTGCTAAGGATGTATATTGTCCATTTTCCATCTTCGGGGGGAATAGGGGTGTCATTCATTTTCTTAAAGAGGAACTCACGAGCCACAGTATATTCAGAATCAGCCACATCAGTTCCAGCTAATAGCAGGAGAGGGGCTACCTTTGATGGGTCCAGGAAATTATCCCCGGCCTCTGGGTTCAAAGCAGCCAGTGCGCCAATGGGCTCGCTACTGCGCTCTCCAAAACGTGCATCCATCTCTCCTTGCACAGCATCAATAACACTGTAAAATAATTTCTTGAACTCAGCCTTTTCGTCTATGTCACCTTGCGGCTGATCAACTGTATCTTCAACTGTATATCCAAGGAGGTTCTTGTTTATTGTGCGACTTGTCTTGCTTGGACCGGGATTGGTCACCGGCACAGCCTCGGTGGCCGTGGCTGGAGGAGCGCAGAGATCCCACAATGCAGAAAACTTGTTTTCTGTGTGGACTGTCTTCACAGTCAGAAGCGCTGTTCACAAGTGTCACCGTGGTGAACAAGTCCATATCTTCAGCTTGTGGTAGTCTGTTAGGCGGCTCAAAAACAGTAGGAAAAAACAACAATGAAAAGAAAACTGTGCAGCATAATGGCACGAGGCAGCCCCGTAGCCTCGACGCGAACCTCGGCTCCAAGGCCTCGTGTGTTTTCCACCTCGGTCAGTAATGTGGATATGTCGTGAAAACTCTTCACCACAACTTTTATCTTTGCCAAGTGGCCAGTCCATCTCTGGTCCAAGAGACGTTTCAGGGTCTTGCCTTTGTACAGAACTGCCACGGTTGGCTTCCTGATGAAGTTGTACAGCATGTTGCATAGTCTGAAAA
Source organism: Melanogrammus aeglefinus (assembly GCA_900291075.1). NCBI lineage: Eukaryota > Metazoa > Chordata > Actinopteri > Gadiformes > Gadidae > Melanogrammus > Melanogrammus aeglefinus. The sequence goes on along the minus strand of OLKM01003915.1, from coordinate 12,713 downwards.
AAATCCCCGATAGCTGCTTCACTGGACATGGCATGAATCACAACCAGATGAAGTTGTTGATTAAAGCAATGAATATAGGGTATGTTACGATCCAGCTTGTTTTGGAGCAATTCCTGCACACCACCATGCCTGCCAGACATGAGTGATGCGCTATCATAAACCTGACTCAGAATTGTGTCTGTGTTGAGTCCGGTGCTGGTGAGCTCATCAATGATGACACCTTTCAGAGCCTCTGCATCACCTTTCTCAGATTTGGCCTTTACCAAGAGGCGTTCACACACGCCATAGTTTTCGTCAACAAAACGCACAAATACAGATATATTTTCTTGGCCCAAAAGATCCCGTGTGCCATCCACTTTAATTGAGTACCATCTATCGCCGACTTGTCGCATGATCTCCTCTGTCACAAGTTTGCTCATCATTTCAATAATCTCATTTTGTATCTGTGGGCTGGTATAGCATGCATTCTGTGGGATTTTTTTCGTTATCCTTGTCAGTTCTGGATCTTTGCGCATTGTGTACTAGAAGAGAGACAGAACAGCCCCATGGAACTATTTTCATCTAGCACACTGGCAAAACCAGCATTATCTCCACATAACGGAAATTGATTCACCACTAAATACTCCAGCATATCAATTACGGCTGACATGTAATATCTGTTGCGCGCCAGTTGCTCTAAATTTAAGAGAGTTGAAATCTCTTTCCCTGTCTCTCTATGATTTTCTGAATCTCTCCACATTGCTTCACAGGCTAAATGTTCTTTTGAAGCTGCATGCTTATTTAAGCCCTTGCCTGTTTCAATTGCATGTTTCCATTCATTTAATTCCTTAATGGAGAAGGTTGCGTCCGATGATACCCATTTGAATTTCCTGCAGGCATAGTCCCCAGCTTGGACTACAATACCCACATTGCTTGGGTAACGTGAAAGGCTCAAAAGTAAAGGAGGATAGGTCCTGGGAATCTCCTGGACAGAAATTACAGACTAACACTTAACCGTAGTTTGACTTTCAACGATTTAAACATCTTAAGCAAACCAGCTGATGTACCAGCTAGAGGAAAGTGATCGTGTTTTTGCACCAAACATTTTGACTGGATATTTCTTCAACACAACCTGTTTGGGATTGTCCGTGCCAATTCCACTCACACCCACTGATCCGACAGGCAGTTGTGGCCCAAATACTGCCCCAGTCGCGGTTGCACTTGACCGGCTGTTGGTAGCCTCCTCACCGCGGCCGCTGCAGCTGCAGGTCCTGCCAGGCCCAGGATCGGGCTCCGCGACGGAGCTTCTATCAATGGGCTCAGGCTCAGATTGTCATCCAGGGTCTACTCCAACGAAAACATCAGGAGACGTTGGTATATCCGATTTGGCAGAGGAGACTGTTGGTTGTTTTTTCAACCACTTACGAATATCCATGATGATGAACTAGAAATGAAAGTAAGCTAGCGAAAACTCGTCCAGTTTCACTTTTCAAAAATGTGCGGTAACTGTTAGCGGCTACATTGACGTAGTTAATGTAGCGTTGTCGTCGCTTAGCAACTGAAGACGCTGGGGTTGACAAGTTACCAGACTACTTGCGGAGTGATACCAAAGACGCCATTAGAGGCATAAAATCCTTTGTTTACCTTGACAGCGGTCAATTATGCTTGGCGACGGTGAATTATCAAATATATTTCACCGCCGGAAGTTGTGAAGGGCCCATGCAAGTGAACGGAGCGTTAATAATATAAATAATAATATAAAATATATATATATTTTTTAGATCTGTACTCAAGTGGGGGGGCACAAGCATTGTGGGCAAATGTCATGTGTGCATGACATTCATTAAAACATGTATCGATGTAAATGTGTGTATAAAGACACAGCCTTTGCCATATCTGAAGCTGTTAATTCTCACTTTGGATTTCAATAAAGAACTATTAAATCAAACAGTGTCTTCGGCCCTGACAGCATGGACTACAATACCCACATTGCTTGGATAACGTGAAAGGCTCAAAAGTAAAGGAGGATAGGTCCTGGGATTCTCCTGGACAGAAATTACAGACTAACACTTAACCGTATTGACTTTCAACGATTTAAACATCTTAAGCAAACCAGCTGATGTATTAAGGTCTATCAGATAAAAAAAAATTGAAATAGGCTTTAACAAATACATACTAAATCCATCACTTACTAAAGAGTCGAGAAATCTGGATTACAAGAACAAACGGTTCACATCAGCCAAGAAACATGATATGTCAAAAGACGTCTGATGTGCGTATTTCTCATTAATCGACTGTGTTTGCTGACTATTTAACAACACTAGCCAAAATACTCCACTTTATTCTTTGTCTTTGCTATGGTAGAGGCGACACAGAATCAATATATTAGGCATGACAGAAATGGATGGGGTTGCAGTCATGATTTACATGATACATGATTTTCAAATGAGCAACATATAAGTGTAACTGAAATGATGAATACATTTACTGTATATTTATCTTGCTTTATTTTGTATAATGTCGTTGAATCCCTGCTATTATATCATTTTCTTTGACTTCTTTAGTTATTTTTATATTCCCTTTAAACCTTTTCCAATATTTTTTTGTGTTTGATTCTAACCAAGCCCTCTCTCTCAATAAATACAAAGGAATGCAGAAATTAATTTTCAGCTAAAGAGGAATTGCTCAATGTTAACAAAAGAAAAAGGAAATAAGCTGTTAGCAATTAACTCTCACAGTTCGTTATAAAACGGTAGATTTAAATCTGTTCCTTCCCATGGCACCAACAAAAGACTTAGCTGTTTTGTGTATGGTTTTAAGATCTTTGAGATATGGCCATAAAAAGGTAAGCGGTTTAATATTTGTTTTTCACTATGATGAAATGATTTACAAGGGTTATACTGCTATTTGGGGATGCAAATATTTATACAAAGTTAATTAAGTATTCTGATACAATAATGATTAACAGTTCACGACTTCTTTTTATGTTTACAGTGTGCAAGTGGCATTGCTATTATGGACAACAGCTCTGTTGTCTTGGAGGACCTTCTGCCTGGCCGAGCTGATAGGGGACCAAGGGTATGCATCGTGCGTCACTTCTAGACGACGAGTTCAGAACCACTCCGGTCAAAATCGTACCAATGTTCCTTTGGATCTGAATGTTGAGACGCAGTACCTGGACATTTCTCACAACCCCCTTGTGGAACTGCAGGCAGTCCCGTTCCAAAGACTCTCACAACTCTGCTTCCTGAAGGCTACCAGCTGTGGTCTGAGGGTGATAGATCCTGGCTTATTCGTTCATACCCCAAAACTGAAATTCCTGAACATATCTAACAATTTGTTAGATTACATCCCTGATCTATCACTGCCACTGCTGAAGATCCTTGACTTGGCCGGCAACCAATATGACAGCTATCAACTACCGGGCACATTTGAGATGTTGGCAAATCTGTCTGTCCTTTACTTGGGAAGTGAAAATGCTTTACAATTGGACTTCAATGATTTTGATTCCCTCTCGGATAGCTCATTGCATCATCTCATCCTTGGAGGAGGTGTTGAGTGGCAACGGTACGATCGTGGTTCTCTCGCGAAGATGAAATCCCTCCAGAAGATAACCCTCAAAGTGCCTTTTTGTGAGAACCTTGATTTTCTTGAAAACCTGCTGGAAGATGTGAACGAAACGCAAACAACCAATTTAGAGTTGGTCAACGTACTTCCTGACCTCTGCAATGTGACCGGGGACCCTTTCAGGAACCTGAGAACCATGCCACTAGTAACACATGTAACCATTGTAAACACTTGGATTAACAGCAGTTTCATGGTGATATTTTTTAAGAACGTTTTTCTTTCTAATGTTAGAACGCTTACACTTGTAAACGTAACCTACAACGAAGATACACCTGAAGGGTTTAAGTTCCCCACTCTGAATCACACTATGGTCCTACGTTCCATTATATTTGATAGAGTTAAATATTACCAATACAAATACCCCATTATAGAAATTAGTGTGGACATGTTTTCCAAGATGGACTATTTGAAGATATCAAGCTCAAAAATAAACACTGTACCATGCAACCTTATCTCCTCCTTTCCGTCCCTGGAAACACTGGACCTCTCAAACAACGTACTGACTGAAACAGGGTTCTGGATGTCTATATGCTCCTATACCTCGGGCTCGGTGTTCCCCAACCTAAGGCACCTGTCTCTGAGCAAAAACCGCTTTGTTGACCTTTACTTCATCTCTCAGCAGACCCACCAGATTAAGCACCTGGAATCTCTTGACTTGAGTTTCAACTCCATTGTTTTGGATAAGCCGTGCTTTTGGCCCATCCACATCACATCGCTGAGCCTGAGCAACAACAACCTGGGGAACAAAGTATTTTCCTTCCTGTCCAAGTATTTACAGCGAATTGACCTGTCAAAGACAGACATCACAGCCCTAACACAAGAAGACCTTTTGCAATTTCCCATGTTGACTCACCTTTTCCTGAGCTCCAACAGCATTAAGGTCATCCCTACGGATCTATCCCCCACTTTGGTCAGTCTGTACATACACCAGAATTCTATTACATCCATCTCCCGGGAGTCTCTGGCGGGTCTTCCAAGTCTCAGGACGCTCAAAGCTGGAGACAACCCCTTTGTCTGCTCCTGTGACTCCTATTGGTTCATAAATACTCTGAACAAATCCTTGCTGCCCGACTGGCCCTTGGATTATACCTGCAGCACTCCCCCATCTGTGGCTGACCTGCCGATGTCCGAGTACAGAACCAGCAGGATGTCCTGTGAGGCCTGGCTTCAGGCTGTCGTGGCGTTGCCCGTGACGATGCTCATCGTGCTGGCCCTTTGCTCTGTGTTCTACGCCTGTGACGGAGTGTGGTACACCAAGATGCTTTGGGTGTGGATCCGTGTGAAGAGGAGAGGCCAGAAGCAGACCAACCTGCTGAACAACACAACGTTTCGGTACCACTCGTTCATCTCTTACAGCCACCAAGACTCCACCTGGGTGGAGAGCAAGTTGGTGCCGTCCCTGGAAGGAGCCGGACTCTCCCTGTGCATCCACGAGCGAGACTTTGTACCCGGCCAGTGGATCTTGGACAACATCATCAACTGCGTGGAGGAGAGCTACAAGACACTGTTTGTGCTGTCCAATCACTTTGTGCAGAGTGAATGGTGTAACTACGAACTCTTCTTTGCCCAGCATAGAGCTCTGGACGCCCAGCAAGACTCCCTGGTCTTCATCCTGTTGGAGCCTATTCCGACCAACTCTCTGCCCAAGAAGTTCTTGAAACTGAGGAGATTGCTGATGCAGCAGACTTACCTGGAGTGGCCCAAGGATGAGCGCAAGCAGCAGGTGTTCTGGGTCAACCTCAGGTCTATGCTACAGGTGGCGGACCACCGGATCCTGAAGGATATGACCCTAGAGTTAACCCAAAGCACTTCGCTGATCCCAGACGATTTGGTTCCTTTGTTAAAATGATGACTGCAGTCTCAAATGAAAATTGTGTGTGTCCCTTTCAAAGATAAATATTCTTTTCAACTACGATTGCCTAAATGAAACTCAACAAAACTGATCAATTGCAGTATTTTTTCTGTATATATTTCTGGTAAAAATGTCTTTAGTTTTAATTACTGTACTGCATTACTTTTGATTTCTGTTGATTGTATCCGATTAATAATTTTTCTTCTATTTTTTATGAAAGTAAATGTCTCCACCAAGTGTCCATATACAGAAACGCACGCCATTGCATGGCGTTTCTCAATGGGACATTGTTAAAAAAATATATACAGACGATGTAGCCCACATATGATATTTCATATTCATGAAAACATGTATCTATGTAAATGTGTGTATAAAGACAAGGCCTTTGTGATATCCAAAGCTGTTAATTCTCATTTCGTATTTCAATAAAGAACTTTTAAATCAAACAGCCCTGACAGTTTGGACTACAATACCCACATCGTGCCTCTCTACCACCTGCATAGTTTACGCAACAACAAAAAGGACGTGTTGTCAAACGTTGTCAACGCTCCTTGCTTCAAACTTGACAGTGTGTCAACTATGTATATATATGTAGGTCGGGGTCGGCAAGTAAGTTGGGCCTCAGGCCAACTTTTTTTCCAGCCAGTAGGTGGCGGGCCAGAAGATTATCAAAGGCTAGTTTAAGGAATTGATTAAGGAAAATGCATCTGGAACTGCGACGCAGGCCCGTCAGTTGGCTTAGTCATATGCCACACACTATTAGCCTACTCTAGAAAGACGTACACATAAACAAGTGTAGCCTATGCCCTAATCATGTAAATGTCATGGCTGATCACGTTATGAAGTGCAAACGCGATTGTGATTATTGAATTAAAAATGAAAAGAAAAAATAATAATTAATTATAGAATTAATTTGTAGGCTAATGTAGCCGAGCGGGGGACATGATCATCCCGTTGGTATGTGAATGACTTTATTTGCTGATCTCGTCCCCCAATAACTTTGTCCTAACCATAAATGTGAAGATAAAGTGAAAAAGTTGGAGAGTCTGCCAGGTAAAAGTGTCCGTAGAAAGGGTCTCATTGTTGTATGTCAAGGCCACGCGTAAAGCCGCTCCTCCTTTCCTGTCTATGCTGGAGAGAGGGCAGTAGTGTGCACCCTAAAAAAGCGGGAACTGCCCATTGGTCCGACCACCCATTGGTCCGACCTCCCATTAGTCCGACAAAATGCCCATTGGTCCGACCTCCCATTGGTTCGACCTCCCGTTACTCCGACAAAATACCCACTGGTCCGACCTCCCATTGGTTCGACCTCCCGTTACTCCGACAAAATCAACCACAAGTCGGACCAATAGGAGGTCGAACCAATGGGTGATCCCGTTAGTTCGACCTGTCATCCCTACTTTCTGACAAGCGCTTTCATTGCGAGCATGCGTCTCTCTCTCTCTCTGTCTCTCTCTCTCTCTGAGAGTTTGTTTTAACTCTGCTGTCCCAATGCTTTGGCAACATTGTACATCACAGTCGTGCCAATAAAGCAGAGAGAGAGGGAGAGAGAGAGAAAGAAAGAGAGAGAAAGAGCTCTCGGAAACGCACATCACACACACACACGGACGGAGCGGAGCGGAGCCAGTTTCCTCTCGGTGCCGTTAACCGATTGTGCCAGATGCGCCAGAGCGCGCACCTCTGTGCCAGGCTCGCGCTCTGTGGGGAGATTTGTGTTATTCATTCACTTAACAGAGAGATGCTGAACAGAGGGATTAATGCACACATTCACACAGGCTACACACACACGAGCTACCTACAGACACACAGCTGAGGGGCCGGAGAAATGCGCATCTGGTGGCGTGCTCAACCTGGTCAGTGCGTGCGTTTTATTTCAAACACAGACTGTACAGTGAAAGGACATTTTTAAATTTCAAGTTGGCAGCTCTCAAATATCCGACCTGTCTGTTTACATTACAGATGCATTAGTGCAGTTCGAACTAATGAGGACGTCCCATTAGTTCGAACTCTCATTACTCCGACTGTCGGAACAATGGGAGTTCGAACTAATGGGAGTTCGAACTAATGGGAGGTCGGACCAATGGGAGGTCGATCTAATGGGAGGTCGGACCAATGGGAGGTCGGACCAGTGCCATGGACCCAAAAAAGCAGCAACCACTCTTAAATCAAAACACACAACCACACACACACACACACACCGGGTGCTGACTGACTCACACAAACCTCCATTCCCAGCCTACTCACCGTTAGAAGAGCTGTAGACGAAGTAGCCTCATCAGAGACTCTGCTTGCGTTAAACAGCAAAGTCTCAGAGCTTGGCGTCTTAAATCTTTTGTGTAGGCCTACTTTTGTCAACAGCTCCTGCCTTTCTCTACTCGCAGTATCACACAAAAATGGTAATGTCTGATGCAATGGTTGTTGTATAGGCCATAGAAGGGTGTTCCGTTTCATTTAACTTTGCATAGTTTCCAATAACTCCCGCTCAGCCCCTCGCAGTTTACGCATGACCGATTGACCGTTGCAAGTGTGTCTCTAACCTCGCGAGTATTGATCGATTGCATGTGACGTCACGCGTGACCCCGGCGGCCATTTTGGAGGTCGACTCGTTTGTGTATTGGACGCGTACAAGTGTGCTGCTGCGTTGTGATTTAGCGTTTTACCCATTATTTTCCTCAACAAGTATGGTTTTAACGTGACTTGTCTAACTCCTTCAGAGTTAGACAAGTCTAGGGCTATGGCTAGAGTGAGAGTTCATGTCGAGAGAATTATCGGTGTCTTGAAGCGTCGCTATGGCATATTGAAAGGGCCAATACCAATCTCACTTGTTAAGAAGAAGACTGACACTGTATGCTACATTGGACAAAATTATGGTCATATGTGCTGGTCTCGTAAATCTGGGAAATGGCATTGTGCCCTCAACCGAGTCTGGCTAGATATGTGTGAATATGTAAATACTATGTTCTGAACTATCTGGTATCATTGCCCATGATATTATTGTTATACTGATGTATTGAATCAAATAAAAATGTATATAACAGCAAAAATGATTTATTAATTCCAATACATAGTTATTGAGAAATTTACATGTTACACGACCTTGGAATGATTACACCTACACATAAACGTACACGACACAGAAATACAATATACATTGAAGTATAAAATTCATTCCTTCAAACATAATATGTGCAGTGACCATTACACATGGAAAGAGGAAACAATAGCCATTTCCACACATTGATGATAATATACATAACCATACTAAATGCAAACTTCAGAGGAAAATTACTGACATCAACAAGAAGACATGATACAATATATGCCAAATATAGCAAACTAACAAGATCACTTCCTCTTTTTCTTAGGCGGTTGCATACTCTTACACTCTGGGCAAAACCAAAGTTTGGTCTTAGGGGCTTTTGATAATGTAAGGCAGCTCAAATGGTACCACTGGTTCACACAGTTTTGGTCATCACCCCCAACCATTTCTTCGGAACCATCATCTGGTTTCCTGCAATAACAAAACAATTCTTGTGCAGCGTCAGTGGGTGCTTGTTGGGGAACAGTAGTCGAGAGAGGTGCCCTTTGAGTGGCTGGAGTAGACCTGGGTGTTGAGCTGGACGAGGTACCGGATGATGGGCCACAGGGGTCACATATCACATCTCTATATTGGCGTGTCATAAGTTCTGGAAGTATTCCAGATTTGTATACAGCATTTATCCTGTCCAGAATGCTTTGGAATAATAAAATTGTCTTCTCTATAACACTCTGGTAACTATGCTACCACAGAAGGTGAACATCATCCAAGTCACAGCAACTCTTTTCAACAAATAGGACAGCTGACACTGGATCTGGGTGTAGTGGGGTGGTTTTGTTTGAGGGATGAGCCAATGATCTCACCATTTCCCAACTTCAAATTCAATGGGGAAATCTGGGGTCAGTCTGGCTAGCTTCCACTGGGTGGGACCATCCTGTGCTTATAGGGGCATTTCACCTCCAGCAGACCCTTTTCGCTGCAACAGCTGCAGCTGATGATACCATCAGGACTAGCCCCGAGATGCGGGTACAAAAAGGGTTAACGATCAACCCAGAGGATGAGTACCTGTACACACATGACAAACTTGTAAAAAAATAAACAGTGTATAGGATATATTAATTTATAATCATTCATACAATGATAAAGAAAGTAAATAGAATAGCTATAGTTTTAAACCTATACGGGTCCAAAAACTAGGGTTGTACCTGAATTTGGTGTCTTGAGTTGATTTCCTCTTTTCACATACATCTTACGGGCCTTCTTTTCAAATTAATCCCATGTGCAGTGGCTTTGGAAGTAAATGATGACAGCCCACATATACTTTTGACAAGGGAGGGAGCAGGTGATGTGTGGGGTCAGTGTGGAGAACACGGAATAGCGTTGCTGTTATCCTCCCCTTTTCTCTGTTCCAGGCCAGTCATCACTCAACTGCTGTCTTCTGGTGAACATCTCCAAGACCAGCACTTTCACAGATTCAGTTATCTGAGCACAGCAAGAAGACTATGATAACAATATTATCTCACCACAAAAAGCCAAAAAAACAATAAGTTGAGATCATTCATGTAGTGTTTTCTGGAGGACAGTGCTTACCTTAAGGCTGAGGAACACTTTATCAACTTCTCTTTGAAAGTCTGGTGTTGACATGGTTCTATACTCGGGTTTGTATAGTAGTGTAGTAAGAGGTATGGGCATGTGTAGAGGGGTTTGGTTCCTCTGTGGCTGTAGCAAAACTCTGGCACTACACTGAGTTAAGACGGTGGGTGGGGTTTTACCTTTTGCACCTAAAACAAACAACAACAAGAAATTATTTGATCAAACAAAACAAGGTAACAGTGTTTGCTATTACAGATATTTGTCAGATGGCTATCAGATAATAAACATACTCATGAATCATAACATACGTCAGCAAGGGGAATTGCAATAAAATCACTGTGATTTGGCTCCTTGATCTCTTTGGTAGGCTGAGGCTCGACTGTCCGTGTTTTGTTTTGTTGTGATTTGGCTCCATATCAACGACTGGCCCGATTTAATCTGTCAGTACACAAACATTTTTTGGCATCAAAAAATGTAACTGCCAGACAATGTTACAGTCATCCTTTCAACTGAGTGTATCAATCTCACACTTACCTTCTTCACAAATGTCTTGTTCCATTCACCAGAGTTGTGATGTACATGCATCTGTAGTCAAGCCAGTACGGTGACATGCCTCCACTTTGAAGAGGATGGCTGTGACATGGCAACACCATGCTAGCCCAAGCTGTAAAAACAAAGAAAAAATCTAAATTTATTACAAGTGTCATTGTGTGCATCTAAAGTAGAATGATTAGTAAACTGTCTACAATTATCACTGATCTGACCAAGCAAGTGTATATCAATGTTGATTTCACTTACTCCAGCTAATTGCGAGGTGCAGTGACCATTGACCACAGTCCCATCATTCTGTGTGTTTCACCCAAGGCCTCAATGTGATACTTGTCTGGAGAGCGTTGGGAAGGGTTGACTTTGGCTTTCCAATAGAAATGAATCCGTGACAACTTCTTCACAAAAATATCTCGCGCACGCCACCGCATGCAAAATAGTTGTAAGCCTCGAGACTCTTGTAGGCCTTCATATTTTCTTTGGTGTAATGCGACGTTGTGCACACGAAATAGGAATAAATGTCAACCATATTCCACCAACTGGCCCAGGTTTTTGGGCTCATCCAAACCGAACGTCCTTTGTCCTCAAAAGGACCATTTAATAATGTTCAGCTTTTTTGAGCTTTGTTATATAACCTATCACAAAACTTTTTTTGTAAGCCGATTCGACGTAACTTTGCGCTGACGATTTTTCCCAATCTTGAAATTTGACCTCCCAATATGGCGGACGATCGCTGCGGTGAAGTCACGTGACTGCAAATCGATCAATTAGCAGGATTGACTGTACATAAATAAAGTTGATGTATCTGCCCTGGAACGTATACATTTACGGCTAACATACATCAATATTCGATAGGCGCTATTCAATTTGTTTTTGTTGAAAAAAATCAAAATAATATATCATGATAACTTCCTGAATAAATCTGGCGGGCACTATCATCGTCCGCGGGCCCGCCAGTTGCCCAAACCCCTGCAGGGCTCGTCCCCGAATAACGATGGATCCATGCCTCGTAGCAACCTGGTCCTCACAGGAATCCGTGTAAAGACTACGGACGCTTAACTCGAATCCGTAGCCAACATCACGGAAACCACGCCGAATTTCCGTTTTATGTGCCACGAATTCGCTCCACATGCAGCACATGACACCCTGTTATTGCCGTGCTCACACACGGACCCCGTTTCAACGAGCGAGTCGACCGCACCGGCGCTAACCACAGTCGTGGTGGCTCACGGAATCACTTAAATTGTCCCGCGGATGGTGGCCCACGAATGCTCCAATCGCAAGTAAATGACACTTTTAATTCGTGCTCACACACGGATCCCCGTTTCAACGAGCGAGTCCGAACCAACGGCGCTTAACTCACACAGTCCGTGGGGGTCTCACGGAATCACTTAAATTGTCGTGATGTGGGCTACGGAATTGGCTCCAATGCAAGCAAATGACAAGTATTACCGTGGCTTGCCCACACGGATCCCCGTTTCAACGAGCGAGTCGACCACGGGCGCTTAACTCACAGTCCGTGGTGGTCTCACGGAATCACTTAAATTGTCCGTGATGTGGCTACGGAATTGGCTCCAATGCAAGTAAATGACAATGTTATTCCGTGGCTCACACACGGATCCCCGTTTCAACGAGCGAGTCGACCACGGGCGCTTAACTCACAGTCCGTGTTGGTCTCACGGAATCACTTAAATCGTCCGTGATGTGGCCACGGAATTTGCTCCAATGCAAGTAATGACACTGTTATTCGTGCTCACACACGGATCCCCGTCAAACGAGCAAGTCGAACCACTGGGCGCTTAACTCACAGTCCGTGGGGGTCTTCACGGAATCAACTTAAATGGTCCGTGATGTGGCTACGGAATTGACTCCAATGCAAAGTAAATGACCCAATGTTATTCTCCGTAGCCTCACACACACGGGGGGCAACGCGTGATCCCGTTTCAACGAGCGAGTCGACCACGCGGGCGCTTAACTCACAGCCGTTTGGTCCTCACGGAATCACTTAAATCGTCGTGAGTGGCCAATGCACGACATCTCCGTGAATTTGCCCCAATGCAAGTACATGCACACTGGTTT